>OLKM01000211.1:153931-161431 GCA_900291075.1 Melanogrammus aeglefinus
GCACGTATGCTACTGCTTTCAAGTGTGTGTGTGTGTGTGTGTGTGTGTGTGTGTGTGTGTGTGTGTGTGTGTGTGTGTGTGTGTGTGTGTGTGTGTGTGTGTGTGTGTGTGTGTGAGAGCATGAGTGTGTGTGTGTGTGTGTGTGTGTGTGTGTGTGTGTGTGTGTGTGTGTGTGTGTGTGTGTGTGTGTGTGTGTGTGTGTGTGTGTGTGTGTGTGTGTGTGTACGTGTGAGAGCATGAGAGTGTGTGTGTGTGTGTGTGTGTGTGTGTGTGTGTGTGTGTGTGTGTGTGTGTGTGTGTGTGTGTGTGTGTGTGTGTGTGTGTGTATCCACCCTGCCTGCCTATTCACACACCGCACACAGTCACGGGCGCAGCAGGCACATCTGTTTGGCCATCGGAGCAGCGTATACTCACCACAGGACTCCTGTCCACACACACACACACACACACACACACACACACACACACACACACACACACACACACACACACACACACACACACACACACACACACACACACACACACACACACACACACACACAAAAACCACACACAGTAACACACACGCGCTGCTCTCATACTCTCCTGTCCACAAATTTTTGTCCAACTTTCTCTTTCTCACGTCACCACCAACCTCGTCATCATCATCAGCATTATAGATACATACTCCCCGGCCTCCTCTGCAACGCAGCCTTCAATTTCGACTAAGCTATTCACCACGGTCAACCGTTTTACATACTGTATTACACGCCATGGGTCAGAGACGAATGAGGGGGGGTGGGAGGTAGCATCAACGTTTCATATCAGGGTCAGTGTATGCGCTGGCAATCATGAATAACGTCACAGTTGTTCCGCACGCACCCAGCTCCTACAAAAATATCCCATCCCCGCAGTTCATGAGGTCCTGTAAGACTGTACATCGTTTTAGGGTGGGACTTGTGGCATCCATTTTTGTATCATTGGTCATCCTATATGTACAATGCAAAAATATATATTTTTCAAGGTGTAATTTAATTGCGCCATTCATTGTATTTGCATAATGTATTCCCCCGTTAATGCTCTGCTAGCGGCGGCAGGCCCTGCATTTCCCGGCGGATATATGCAAATATGACGCATGCACGGGAACTGACGCGTGGCCATTGGCTGGGAAGGTGGTTCACCGGCATATATTCAGTTAAAATGCTTACCCTTCAGAACACCATCCACAAGTGGATGGGGAATTGCGTATTACTGCACCTGAAATGGATAATCCATATTTAACCTTTACCCAACATTATACAGACACTCATTTGCATGACAGGGGTAAACAAACAACAGTAAATACAGATATCTACCACTGCCTCGTTACCCACTTCTTCATTCACGGTAATAATAATAGTTACAGTCATTATGATCCTAAGGACCATCTCCTGTTGTCAATCGCAATTTGCAGCTTGGCCAGCCAACAGCCCTCCACATGCATTATTTATATTACTATATTTAGATTACTTTGAATTAAGATACAGGTCATTCATGAGCAGGTAGGGGTTAGGGGTCCTGGTCAGAGATGCCTCCAGATACACTTCTGGGAAAATGACACCCAGTGTCTTTCAGCTGCGAGTCAAACACTAGACAATTTATTATACAATTTACGAACCAGGTGGCCTTATTGAAATGTGGATCTCCTCTAACGGGAGATCCACATTTAAAGAGCAAATAAAGAGCGATATAAACTCCATCCAGCTTGTCTTGCCAGCCCACGGAATCTGACCCCGGATTCCACATTCAGTTCAATGGCTATATGATAGAATGAAGACCACATTGTAAACTCTGTCGAGAAAGAATGTTTAATGTGGCATTTTATATTGTCATGAACATCTGAAAACGGATCCCACTTTATCTTATTCTCGATTAGATGTTAAACTATAACGACCCTAGTGTCCACGATTACGTTCAACATCAAATATTTCCAGCAATGTTAAGTAGGCCTATGTCTTGAATGTTGTGTAAGGCTTAATTGTGGTGTACAATGAGGCAGTTAATACTCAATAAATAGCCTACATTTGAGTTTGATTAATGACTACTAGTTTTAAAGCTAGGGCGGCAATATATTTTGATATGCATCTTTTTGTTTGATTTTTATTAAGATTCTGAAATTCTGTTGGATACCAGAGAATTTGTTGAAGTTCTCTAGTATCCAAATCTGGTATCTGTGGCTGTTGCAGGCCTTTAATTAACCTGTCCAATCATTTGACCCAAATTAATTGATTGACTGGAATATTCAATAAGGCTAGGCCTTGCTAGTGCAACTAGTTATGTGTTTCGGGGGAGTGGATTTAGGGGGAGGCATGAAGGATTTTTTCAGTTGTACTTTCAAAAGCTAGTGGCCGAGACAAATCTGCAAATCTGCTTCTTTATCAGCAAGAGCAGATAAAGAATCACTGCTAACCTCCTGTCAATCGCGGCAAGTAAAATAAATGATAGAATAGAAAGCGTTAACATTGGAGAGGCTTTCCACTGCTGTAGAGTTTGTTGAAAGTTTAAAAATAAGTTTTGATAAATAGGCAAATTCATAATAGAATTCTTAAAAAGTTGCCAACATGTTTCGGCCATGGAGGAATGACAGACAAAAAACCCTAAACCAAAAAGAAAGTCGCTGGATCTATAAACTAGATGCGATGGCGTTCCCAGGGTTGAATGATTCTATTGAAACAGTGGTCTTCCTTTAGAGTTGATGAGCTGTTTGTGACTGTTTAAATTATTTTTATTGTATGCTATGATTGTTATTCAACATTGAATCCATTCTATGTTGGTCATAGATATGTATGTAGGCCTATTGTATTTTGTGATCATATTACATGATTTAGGCGGCATTATGAGTAATTTGTTGACTCCTCCTACTCCAGCTGGAGCAAGTTTACTAATAGCCATGACTTGTTATAGGCTACCTGCCGGGACACCTTGTTTATTATTCATGCCCTGAGGAAGGCCTACAATGGCCAAAACAGTTGGCAACGAATTATATAATGAATTTGCCTATTTATTAGAGCTTTTTTTCAACTTTAAGAAGAGCGCCTTCGTCTGCTTATGTTTTTAGAAACTATGTTTTTGTATAAAAAAGAGCACCTATACGCACTAACTGATTCTTCACTTCAGAACTACGCAGTAGCCCTCCAACCCGTCTTCCTTGCTAGTGATAATATATTGTCGACACGTAAGTTAGTTTGTTGATATGCGGTTCAGATGTTCAGCATACCAAAGGCATGTGCGCCACAACTGTCTGGCGATATGCTGCCCCCTATTGGTTTGGAGGTTGTTGGACTAATTCGGCCCAATCTAGCAATTTACACCTTTAAAGTGCCTTAAATGATTAAAAATGGCATTTGTTTTTTTGAAGAAGGCAAGAGGTCATGTTGTTCCTGTTCTTCTGAATCATCTTTTATAAGCCTAAAACAGGGCATCATGACGTTCCTCACAAACTGCTCCTAAAAGTTGGGAAGGAATAGACAAAGAAAGAAGCAAAGCCCTGTTTCCAACCTAATCCCATAGTGGACGATTCATCACATAGAGGATCCAGAGTAATGGCAATCTGACCCAGACTCTATCGCAATTCAGTCGGGGTCTATTAAAAAAGCTAAACTCCGGCTGATAAATGAAGCCCCTGCTGGTGGGAATCTGTCATTACCCAGAGTGGGCGTGTAGTCGTGACCTTTTTTCCAACCAGCCCCTTTACTTAAGCTGCTCACCAACAACAACAACAACAACAACAACAACAACAACAACAACAACAACAACAACAACAACGCAAACTTTGAAAAATGAATCGAGAAAAACAAACAACAAAAAATGGCCGCCAAGTGATTGTCTCCAACCAAGGTTCACCTCAGGTGAATTAAGTATTGTTTTCCTTGTTAGGTGTTTCTTCTAATTATAAGTTTACGTTCTCCCATCGCAGTTTTTTTTTTTTATCCGCCCACGCCTCTTCTTTGGATTCATCTCACGCCTTCCAAGGACGCGGTAGGTCCTGGGCTAACCAAAGCCCATTGATTTCTCCCCGGCTTGATTTATGGGTGGGATGTGTGTTGGGGCGGTTCTGGTTGTCTTTAAGGGGCCTGCACCTTGACACCTTAATGGGGAGGGGTGGAGATACTGGTGAGACCCTGTCCTAACACAACCCCAGACCCTGCTGTAAATGGATCATGACAGGTGCCATACAGGTGTTTATGTTTGTGTGTGTGTGTGTGTGTGTGTGTGTGTGTGTGTGTGTGTGTGTGTGTGTGTGTGTGTGTGGTGTGTGTGTGTGTGTGTGTGTGTGTGTTGTGTGTGTGTGTGTGTGTGGGTGGGGGGGGGTGGGGTGGGGGGGGGGTGGGGGTGTGTGTGTCTGTGTGTGTGTTTGGTGTGTATCTGTGTACACCCTTCAAGTATTCTTTGTTTAGTTTTTCCAAAAGTAAGTTGAAGCCTGCTCTGGTTTCCTAAGCATGTGTGTGTGTGTCTGTAAGTCTGTGCGCGCGAGAGAGAGTGATTTAGCGATGTGGCGGGGGTAGCCTACGTGCACTTGTGTGTGTGTGATGCGTGTCAAGTCATCCCTTCTGAATGCGTCTTGATGACTCTTCAATTTGACTAAATCTATTCAGTATCCTTTAACCAACTTTTTCCTGATAGGACAGAGACACAATGTGAATGTCTCGTCTCCCTTTTATCGTGGGGACGAGATTTAACTTGTTTTTGGCTCCCCTTAAAGACCTCTCCAGCAATTAATCATGTGCGGCTCCGTTATTGACGGAAGTGCCGTTTCAATGATCGGCCCGCTACCTTCATAGCTCATTTTCAGGGACCCGCGATACATCACGCGCTCAATACGTGTACATCTGGAAGCCTAATGAACCCGAGCGCGCGGTCACTTGGATTTCAATATCTTATGCGCGATCATTCCCCAGACACCTGTCCTGAACGGTCAAGACGAATGGCTGGCTCACATTATGAGCGTATAAGCGATTCATCAATTACTGCTGCTGTAAAATTTTGCCTTTTATCTATATATAAAAGGCAAAATGTTATGTATATTTATTTTTTAATATATTGTGCATCTCTCCTTTATAGGACGATCCGATATGTATTTAGATACATGCGCTACGATACCATTCAGGGACGATACGTTTTAATATGGAACTATCTGACTATCTAAGCGAACTGAGAATTATTGTTAAAATATCCTAAAGCTTCACTCAACTGATTCTCGATCATTTAAAATCTATTCAGGGGCCCACGATGTAGTCGCATCTGTGTTAATCCAACCGGTTACCGATTCGTATCGGTGAATCGTTACACCCGTACTTTTTATCTATTTAGCCTATTTATTTAATGATGGGGTGTTTTTTTCAGTCCAAAACTTGACCCACTCACTTTTCTTTAAATCGGCGTTGTGGTATGGTTTGATGTGCCATTGGCTTTGAGACAGACATCCCCCATGTGTGTAACGGTTCAGGGGCAGCTATTAAGCCGGTGGGTGGTGTCACCGGCACTGCGAGATTTCCATCTTCTATAAGACGCGCCGTTATCTTGCCCTCCCCTTCATTTCGCCGCAGCCTTTCTGACCAGTGTGTTACACTTCGCAGATGCCCTTGTGCTCTCTCCAAAGACACATTGCATTTTTTTATTTTTTTCCCCACAACGACCTTTTTTCTATTGCTCCTTAAGCCAACTAATCAAGACTTAAAGGTCCGTGTTGAAGGACGTGTTGCGGTTCAGTGTTCAGTCGGTTGGTTGTTGTTGTTGTTGTTGTTGTTATTGTTGTTGTTTTTGGAGCTACAGTGCCGAGGTTTACATTGGGATCAAAAGGAGGATTGTTCTGCTGCTGGACATTCGCGCGCCCTGTCTCTCTTCGCGCACGTGGACCGGATTTAAAGCGCAGCTACCAACGCGCGAGAGATGCTGAGTCCGGTGCCTTTTGGAAGCCAGTGACGAGTGAATACACGGCAGCCTGAAAAAGGGCTGAACTTTCTCACAGTGAGAGTTGAATAATCAAACATCAGCACTTAAAGTAGTGTGGGGAAACTGAGACAGAGAGAGAGAGAGAGAGAGAGAGAGAGAGAGAGAGAGAGAGAGAGAGAGAGAGAGAGAGAGAGAGAGAGAGAGAGAGAGAGAGAGAGAGAGAGAGAGAGAGAGAGAGAGAGAGAGAGAGAGAGAGAGAGAGAGAGAGAGAGAGAGAGAGAGAGAGAGAGAGAGAGAGAGAGAGAGAGAGAGAGAGAGAGAGAGAGAGAGAGAGAGAGAGAGAGAGAGAGAGAGCGCGCGAGCGAGCGAGAGATTGGAGGGAGAGACTGAGACATCTGGACCAAAACAAAACGTAAGGGGTTCTGCCCTTAAAAAGTTCATTAACATCTCCGACTAAAGTCGGCTTGGTAGCTGGGCTACTTTTATTTCCATCTGAAGGGATACCTCAACAGCCGGCAACATTTCACCCAAAAGCAGACAGCCGGATCGCCCTGCGCTGACTCGCCTGGTCGGTAGGAAGCGGCTGGTCGCGGCGGGGGTCCTGGGGGTAGTCATGGTGCTGCTACTGGTCATTCTCATCCCGGTTCTGGTTAATTCCGCGGGAACCTCGTCGCACCTCGAGATGTTCGGCCCATGCCGATGGGTTTGCCCTTACGGCACCAATTCGCCCACGAGCACCGCCAGGGCGGACACCCTGCGCGATAACAGCTTCGCGGAGTCCGCACCCACGTTCATCCAAGGTCCGAAGGGGGAATCTGGGAGTCCAGGGAAGACGGGTCCGAGGGGTCCCCCGGGTGAGCAAGGACCACCCGGTCACCCCGGGCCGCCGGGGGATAAGGGAGAACCGGGACGGCCCGGTCTACCGGGACCGGCAGGACCGAACACCGCTGCCGGTGCCATCAGCGCCGCCACCTACAGCACCGTGCCCAAGATCGCCTTTTACGCGGGTCTTAAAAAGCAGCACGAGGGATACGAGGTGCTGAAGTTTGACGACGTGGTGACGAATTTGGGGAACCACTACGACCCCACGACCGGGAAGTTTACCTGCTCGATCCCGGGGATTTATTTCTTCACCTACCACGTCCTGATGCGCGGGGGCGACGGCACGAGTATGTGGGCAGACCTGTGTAAGAACAACCAGGTAGGAGCACGCCGCGCGCACACCCTCTCGCTCGTTGTGTCTATTCACGCGAACACACGCACGCGCGGAACGCACAAATACACTGCGCCCGATGATTGGAAAAATTAGGGTGTCCCATTCCCTAACTTGGTGTTTAAAGTCACACAAAGTGCACGTTAACGTCATTTGAACTAAATCGGCCAAAGTGGAGTGACGCGTGACGTCCCTCTTTGGGAATTGATTGACGAGGGGAGCGCGAGCGAGGCGGAAACCCTAACGGGTCGTTACGCAGTCACACGTCATTCTTCATTTATTTAGAAAACAAAACACATGGTCACACAATAAAAAGATAACATTACGACCACCGTAATCTCATTCGCATCTATTTTGTATTGAACCAATTTAAA
>OLKM01000211.1:166431-181431 GCA_900291075.1 Melanogrammus aeglefinus
GTTTGGTTTGGGTTAAAGAGAAGAACGCACTGTGTGGTGTCACACTTACAGTATATATAAAAACAGACACACAGTCAGTTTCAGCACATTACATAACATTCCATTATTATTATAATAGGTACAGTTTAGTAAGGTACAGTTCTAATGGGAGCTCTGAGCCCTGTTTGACTGGGGCCCGTTCCGGGTTTGAAGAGAGTGGCCACTCACTTACCGTGTGTCATCGCCCGTGTGTATGGGTGCATTCTGTTGCTCAGAAACACTACGTGGTTGTGTGCCCTTTATGAGTAACAACGTATTTGTCAGGAGAACAGGACAGAGAAGCGAACTCCACATGTACTCCATGGGCCTTATTCCCCTCTAATGCTTCAGATCTAAGATGGCTGCTTGGTGAATATATAGGGCCCATTCCTTTCTGAATCTCTGGACAAATGATCCTTCCTTATTACTATTATTATTAATATTTTTATATTATGATTATGATTGTGATAGGATTACAATTATTATCATAATAATAATTTTGCTATTATCTAACTGTTATTATTAGCCAATAGGAAATTAGTTTTGTGTTTGTGTTTTTTCTATGCTAATAATAATAATAATGACCGGAAGCTGGATTTAAATGGCACATTTTCAATGACCCCATGGCGCTTTACAATGAGTGACTCTGAGGGGGGTTTGTCCAAAGACGTAGGGTGAAGAGTCGAGTCGTCGGCCTCTTTTGTAAGAGGGTGATGGAGCAAGTGTGTGGATCTCTGCAGCATGTGAGTACCTTAGGCTGTAGCAGCCCTCCCAAAAGATCCATCCCCAAAGGTCCACAACCGGGTGCGAGGGACGGACGGGCTGTCCAGTGTCTGGGAAACGGAGATGTAGGTGGGGGTGTGGGTGCGATGGGACCCTGAGGAACAGGACCGGGGGGCTTGGGGGTGAGCAGGAGGGTCTTGCGTTGCTGAGCTTGAGGATGCTAAGAAAAAATACATTATTGCCTCTCATTATGTTTCACAGGTTTTAATGAAGCCTTAAACCCCGATTATTAATACTAGAGGTTATGATGATGATGATGATGATGATGATGATGATGATGATGATGATGATGATGATGATGATGATGATGATGATGATGATGATGATGATGATGATTGTTATTATGATATTGTATAAACCAGGGTGAGCAGCCTGCGTGCCAGCTGTTATAAGGAACAGTGAAGGACACTGAGACGTGTTCACACTTGCAGAGGCAACATCTGGAGTGCAGGGACCCCCGCTGCACTACGGCAGCCTGTTTGGGTCAAACATAACAGGCCCACGACTGGAGACCAAACTTGTTTTATTAACAGCAGAAAGGTTTTTAAGGCAGGGAGAAAATCGTGTAATAATACAATGAATCTACAATAATAGCACTCATTTCTGTTTGGTCCTGGTTATGCGTGAACATGTTAACTTCATTAGTTTGGTTTTTAATGGGCTGCCATTCAAAATAAGTTCAGTGTTTTCTGGATGATGTGTTAATGTTTTTAGTAGGACACATTTGGAGCTTATTTGGAGCTTAAGGAACAGAGAGCCGCTAAAACATGCACGCAAGCAGCCGCACACACACACACACGGATACACAAACACACACACACACACACACATGGATACACAAATACAAATACACTTCTGAAAAGTCCATGCATTCTGAAAATGCATGGTCTTTCTTTCCCTCTCCCTGGCTCTTCCTTACTCTCTCACTCTATCTCGCTTTCTTTTTCTTTCTCTCTGTCTCCCCTCTCTCTGTTCCTCTCTCTCTCTCTCTCTCTCTCCCCCCCCCCCCCTCTAGGTCTTTATATCTTGCTTTATATACACAAAGTATTAATTCAGTCGTCAACCAAGAACGTGAGCACAATTAATTTCAACACATTACCCAGAAATCCATGGCTTCTTAATACAACTACAAAGACACATGAATAGACTAATCAATTGCGGGTATCTATTAATTTGACCGCAGCGCACTAATTGCTTTGCACCTTTGCCCCATCACTAAGCACTCTCCCAGCCAGGGATGTAAACAGACTGGGGGGCTGTCCAATCAGAATGCAGGCCTATACTACCAGGCCTCTTAGTTAGTCTTCACAACTATTCATTCTCACGTTAATGATGATAATGAGATTGGGGTTGTTATTGTTGTGTCGTCCATCACCTACAGACACCTGTTTAACAGGACAGCAAGCACACACACACACACACACACACATGCACACCCAAACACACACACATGCATCTACACACACACACACACACACACACACACACACACACACACACACACACACACAACACACACACACACACACACACACACACACACACACACACACACACACACACACACAACACACACACACACACACACACACACACACACACACACACACACACACACACACACACACACACACACACACACACACACACACACACACACACACACACACTGTAATAGCCAAATTAATCAGTCAACCAGAACACAAGATCAATACTTTTTATTCCCGGCAAATTTACCATGAAAATGTCTACCAAATCTACTACTGGAACTACTGCTTATATTACTATATATAATACTATTACTGCTACTCACTACAACTAATAATAACAATAACTATAATAATATTATCAACATTAGTATCAATCTATCTCCATATCAGAAGACAGAAATCCATATGAAAGCGACCTGCACCTCTTATATGAATCTAAAGAAACATCAGAAGTGAAAGGAGTTTGAAGTCCAATTGGGGTCAGACAGGACATCGATGGAGAATCAACTTGATTCAGCACCTCGTTCTCCGAGCGCTTCCACCTCTCTGCTTTGATGCATGACACCCCAGGACCGTCACTCAATCAGTACGTGTCCGTGCACTCTTCTGTGTGTGTGTGTGTGTGTGTGTGTGTGTGTGCGTGCTTTGGGCACAGGCCTGAGGCATTCTTAGCTGCACCAATGTTAGCCCCGACCCCCCCCCCCCCCCCTCCTAATTTTACGGGGCCTCCTCCATGTATATAAATTAACGTCAGATAAAGGGGCTATCGCCACTCCGTCATACGCTGCTGACACCTAGCTGTCTAGTAGTACACAAACAATGGTGCCGTTACGTGAGTTATCTGGGTCTGGTCTTAGCTTCCTCACTTGTTTTGTATGAGCTTAAGATAAATAACACACAGCTGGCCTCATTCCACATCGGATCAGAGGAATCATAGGTTGTGATGATCATGAAATACCAATAAGCACAAAACCAACAATGTAGGCCTCGTTGACAGAATGGTAAAGGTTGCAGGCACTTCAACATCAAGAGATGTTGAGATTGCTAACCGAGATCTAGAGTAGGCCAGAGTACGCAAACTTGTTGGCGGAGACTGGCAATGAGACTTGATACCTGCTATTTCTGCATTAACACAATTGTATTAGTAACTCCAAAAAATACCATTGATTACTATGTTTAAGGTCAAAGTAGACATGCTTACTAATACATACAAGTTTAAAGTTTATTGGTCCTTACATTTTTAATGATACATACTATGAATGAATTTCCAATCAGACACATATGAGCATACAACAGACACAACACATAGGTATACCCACTTATAAACACACAAATCCAATCCAATCCTATACAAACACATACACACACACTTACACACACACACACACATCATCTCCCATACACACACACAAAGAAACACATGCGGACAAATGGGGGCACACACAATCACACACACACACAGGACAAACTTGTACAGACACACACACACAAACACACAAACTGTCGACCCCCCATACAGACACCTACATACACAGACGCCGGCACACACACACACACACACACACACACACACACACACACACACACACACACACACACACACACACACACACACACACACACACACACACACACACACACACACAACACAGTCCTCTTCTAGGAGCTCAGGGGTGTCATTAAGGAAGGCAGGCGGGCTGCAGAGGAATAAAAACAATATTGATAAAAACAGAAGGAGGGGGAAGTGTATCATGCATCATCTATCTGCAGGGACGACTGCTCATGTATATTGGGATGGTGGGCAGAGAAGTGTGTGTGGGGGGGAGGGGGGGGACTGGGGGCTTGAGATGAGAAATAAAATCAATACCCAACACCTCCACTCGCCACCCATTTATATTTTTGGGCACAATTACCCCTGAGGGGGTATCCATAACTCTGACATGTTGGTCTGCTTATCTCACACACAGAAGAGAGAGAGGGAGAGAGAGAGGGAGAGAGAGAGGCAGAGAGAGAGAGAGAGAGAGAGAGAGAGAGAGAGAGAGAGAGAGAGAGAGAGAGAGAGAGAGAGAGAGGAGAGAGAGAGACAGAGAGAGAGAGAGAGAGAGGGACAGAGACAGAGAGAGAGCAGAGAGAGAGAGAGAGACAGAGAGAGAGAGAGAGAGAGAGAGACAGAGAGAGAGAGAGAGAGAGAGAGAGAGAGAGAGAGAGAGAGAGAGAGAGAGAGAGAGAGAGAGAGAGAGAGAGAGAGAGAGAGAGAGAGAGAGAGAGAGAGAGAGAGAGAGAGAGAGAGAGAGAGAGAGAGAGAGAGGACTGATAGAGAAACCGAGAGAGGGACAAAGACAAAGAGAGGGAGACAGAGACAAAGACAGGGAGACAGAGAGAGAGATAACTTGGTGGTGTGGGGGGCGGGTGGTCAGCTGGGACGATCAGTGTCCATAGATAACCAAGGGGCATAATTTGGATTTAGTTATTGTAATTATTTCTACATAACCCTTATGGTCTTTCTATGGTACCTCACAAGAGCCAATCACTAAGACTTCCACTTATAGCTCCGCCCTCCAATTGTCATTATAGTTGATCGCTCACACACCTGTAAGGTCTCTCCACTACAAACACAAGGAGCACATGCGGCCAGACGGGTCAGACGAGGTCAGGATTACATCACAGCGTCAGCTGGAGGCATCAGAAGAATCAACTGGAGGTGAGTACGAGAAGTAAGCTAAACAAACTATACAAACTATATCACCTTGCTGTGTTTTGCCAAAAATAAAGGGACATCACAACCAAAATACTATTGTTCTGCTAATAATAATTTAATACCAAAAAATATAGCACAATCAATCATGAAACGGTATTCATATTTACAGTAAATATTTTTATTCAATATGTTATAGTATGAAGAGTGTGAACCTAAGTTCTGCTTTATTTATTCCGATTTGTTTTTAAGTTGCCTTGGGAATTCAAGAAATGTTCACATGGAAGTATGGTGCTGTTGATTTTATGGATGGCAATAGATGTAAGTAGAGGAGAGATGGTCTTTGAGGGTAATATGTTTATTGTGTGAGATGCGTGGAGGGAATCTGCCCTGCTTTTATGCCTGTCTCTGTATGAGGCCATTTCGTTTTCGACGGTTCCTGTCTTATTTCTGAACAATCAGGGCATCTCTTCCCTGATTGGTTCAGGGAACAATCTTGCCTGTCAATCACAGGTGCGCGAATGCAACACTGCCCACTGGCAGAGAGATTTATGGGGGGAGTGAGAGAGCAGAGAAGCGGCGGGGTGGGGGGGGGGGGAACTGGAGATGTTTCCGTTTAATTTCATCAATACTAAGTGAAAAGTCGGCAGGTGTATACAAACACGGGGCAGGATGAATGTGTGTTGACAGTGTGTGGATTTGTAGCATAGTGACAGTGTTTGTTCACTCATATTCCTTTTGTTCAGTATAGGATAACGATACACTTATCCAAGTAGGCTATACAGAAAAGTCTTTTTCATGACAATCTCCCACTGTGACAGCTTCTCTCTAACCAAATACATCTTTACACGCATGCAAACAAAAACATGCACGCACACACATTCGCACGCACGCACGTACGTACGCACGCACGCACTTGCACATACACACATTCCACTGGGACCTGCCTAATCTCCTCCCTGTCTCACATGCACGCAAGGGCATCCATCACCACGGGAACGGGATTGTCCAGACAGCCAATGAGACGGCCGAGGAGATATATCGGAAGGAAGGCATGTCACCAAAGGCCCGAGCAGTGACATGGAGGGGGGTAGGGGGGGGCACTTGGGAATTTTTGATAGAAAGGAAGAGGGGGGTAGATCTCTACTATAATAACATATACAAAAATGCCTATCTATCTAGAATCATGGATGGTATAGACCCAACAGGCGGTCTGTAAGTTATCTATTTTTTTCATTATTTTCAAGGTACTCCCAACATATCCTTTTAACTGAATGGAGCTCAAGAGCTAATCTCATCCCAGGGTCCCTGTTCTTCATTTCCTTTCTTCCCCTCCCTCTCTTTTTATTTCCTACGGTCAGCTTGAAAGGAGTCATTGAGAAACACCTGGGGTCTCCGAGAGGGCTGCCACCCACTTGACGTTTTCGGTTGCTATAACAACCGTTTAGCGAGACGAAAGCGGTAGTGACATTCCTCTCCATACCGCCGTCTCCCTCTTCTCACCTCTGAGGTGGTGAAAACGGGGGCTGGGTCAGATGGGTTTAGCGCGAGGACAGCGGGACGGAAGGGAACAGAATCGCCACGTCACAGCCTTTGAACAGAAAGTGTGCTGTGGACTAACGCACTAAATGGATTTAAAAAATGTCTTATTTTAATGGGATGGCAGCCTATGCATGTTGCAGTGTGTGCGTGCATGCGTTTGGATGCACCATTATATTATACCACGGGTATTTCCGACCGAGCTTCCTGATTGGTCAACTAGACGTTTAGAACAGGATCGATAGCCTAAGAGCACGCTTAGACATGCTTAAAGAAAAATGCCTCATCGCAATGACTATTAGTCTGCTATTGATTCGCCCTGTAACACAGCGCAACAGGTGTAAAAGTGCATACAAATGCAAACCAACAGATTTCCATTGGAGAGAGGAAGGGAGCTATTTTAAGGTGCAAGGAGAAGTTGTATTCAATTAAAGCTACAATATGCAATATCTGGGATTCCAGGCTAGCAGAAGTCTAAATTTAGAAACAAACCCTCTCTCTGCTCTTTCCAAACCCTGCCCACCCTCAAAAAGTGTGGCTGACAGAAAAACGTTCTTAATGTGACTTTCTTTCACCCCCCCTCCACCCCCCCTCCACCCTCCCTCCTTGCTAGGCACGCATTCACTCCTCTTCCCTTTTCCTCCATCTGTCGAGAGAGAGAGAGGGGGGGGGGGGGGGGGGGGCGAGAGAGAGAAGCCCACTTAAACAGAGATGTTGTGTGCATCTCAACCCTGACAACAAATGGAGATATCAGTGATATTAGAACAGACAAGGAGCCCTTTAAGCTACTTGGCACAATTTGCTTGGAGTTAATAGTCTCTTCTCTGGGAGATTTGATCAGCAGCGAGCCAAGTGGATCACATCCCCCCCCCCCACCCCCACCACCACCTCCTCTACTCACCATCCAAATAGTTGCACGGCACTTGTCAAAGCTGATCACATCAGCGGCCAGGGCCACAGCCAGCTAATAAACAGAGGGGAGGTGGGAGAGATTGGGCTGAAGGGGGGGGGGGGATGGAGTTTGAACAGAGCTGTGTGTGTGTGTGTGTGTGTGTGTGTGTGTGTGTGTGGTGTGTGTGTGTGTGTGTGTGTGTGTGTGTGTGTGTGTGTGTGTGTGTGTGTGTGTGTGTGTGTGTGTGTGTGTGTGTGTGTGTATACCTGCTCATTTCCAGTATGTTCCCGGCGCTGGGGTGGCTTGTTTCAGAGCTTGGTTGCCTGTCTAAAGTGTGTGTGTGTGTGTGATGGTTGTAGAACGTGTCACATGCTTGCGTGTGCCATCCTGGGTGCCATCCCACCAGCCATCCTGACGGCGTGTTTACAAGACGACTTAATGGAGTGGCCTCAGACAGCTTGTGTCTCCCCCGGCCCACCCACACGCCACGCGCTTGAAGGGAATGCTCTCTGACAGTACTCGGGTCCCTTCTTAACAAGGTGGTGGGTGTATGTGTGTGGGATGGGGCGCGGGGGGGGACGGACGATGGACACACGTGTTTGTGAACTGACAGGCCCGGGTGAGGCAGGTAGAGGGGGGGGGGGGGGGTTAACAAACTATAAGGACACCATGAAAGCGTACATGATGAACGTCCACTCACTAACGATAAATGAAGCAATTCTTGTAGGACCCGCGTCTCATTGTTCCTCAGCTCGGCATGTTCCATGCACGTATTTCATCAGAGGTGTCAATTAGAGATCCAAAAGGGTGGTAGTGGCATGCTCCTAAACAGTTGGGAGCAATAAAGTCTGATTGCATTTAGTTTTTTTTCAAAGAGATGTACCTAGCATGTTTTAATGGAATTTTCTCTGTCTTGAAATGTATCGCTTTCACTGTGCAATGGGTAAGTGTTTCTACATCGGCAACTAGAAGAATGATAAAATAAATAAATATATCATTCGAATTTTTAGAATGAATACATTTAAATCAAATACAATATGTAGGCTACAACACAAATTGGGTTGTACATGCCTGAATTATGTAAAGTGGACACCAGGGGCGATATTAAGCATGGACAATGGTGAGCGAATGAGTGTCAATGCAGTGTTATACGTATAAACGTCATACAAACGAATACTATTTTTTTTTCGACAAACAGGAAGGCTATAAATGCTCCGAGATCAGAAATGAAGTGAAAAGTTCAACTCGGAAGGCTGGCGTCCGAGGTTTCAGGAACACACCATTACTCTTTAATAGCTCTGGTTAAGTATAGCCTACTATGCTTCAGACTGTAACACTATACACAACCATACTATATCATAATAGTACAGTATAGAAGATTTAATAGGAAATGGAGGGGCCCCCTAATTGGTTGGTCCCCCTCTGCCTCCCTGCTCCTTGTCTGGGTCAAAGCTCAGGGCCATGGGAGGGGGGGGCTAAGGGGTCCAGTCAGTCCTTGTTCAGTCAGACCTTGTTCAGACCAAATCGATTGAGAAAGAATTCACCTGAATATTTCTCTTTCTAACACTGGAGAGACGGCTTAAAGAACTAGGTTACCCTTCTACTTGATGAGACAGGAGATGGACGAATGGAAGTCCTATGGGATATCGGGTGTGTGTGTGAGTAACAGGCATGGCCGTCAGCGTAATCAATAGTCCTCCTATACGTCTTTGTCTGTCGCTGTGCATGTCAAACTAAACCAACTTCCCTTTCAACTTTCCCTTTGGAGTATCAGTGCCCAGTGGTAAATAAATCACTCCAGGTTGTGCTAGCTTTGGTCATGTTGTATGAAACCTAAAAATGAATACACATTGGGGGAGAAAAACACATTAGCATCACGTGGGTAGGAGTGATGGAAAGTACCTGAGCCCTTTAGTTTCATAAGACATTTGTACTGGTGTTTTTCCACTATATTGGAGAATTCAGTAACATGGCTTATATTGTTACTTCACGTTTCACTTCACAACTCAAAGCCAGCGTTATTTTGTGTTTATTTATTTTACCTTGTAGTGTATTTGTATTGCATTAATTATTCTTCATAAATGGAGTTAATATAATCAGTTGTAACTGTATTATTTGATGTTTTCTGTGTGGAAACAATACTTTTGACTTGACACACATTTACCATCTTTGCAGGTATTATATTTAAACCATTAACAGTTAGACGTAGCCTATTTGTGTGTGCGTGTGAGTGTGACCGAGAAAAAAGACCCACCCCTCTAGTCTGAAATAAAATGGCTCCTTGCAGAGAGTAGACAAATCAATTGTGACATTTTTCGGACAGCGACCAACACATTTAATTAGTGAGGAAACACGTCGGAGGGGTGGCGAAAATTATCCAATAACGGAAAGGCAGCCCAAGCAGAAGCGGCCTCCCATCCAGACAGGAGGATTTTGTAGAGGAGAAGGGCGTCTGGAGGTGCCCACCTCCCATCCTCTGTCTATTTAGTTGCTGTTTTAGCCTAATTCCTCACAACAGACGCCAGTAATAACTGGCAGGCTCCCTGCAAGGTAATTGATGCACCCCGGGCAATGATGGAGTGGTGGACTCGCTCTCTCCTCTCTGTCTCGCCCTCTTCCACGCACGCACGCACGCGCGCACAAAAGCCTGTTTCTGTTCTCAGCAGGTAAATCCAGTGATCAACCTTGACACCTTTGTTAGGGGAGGCTCTGATTAGTTTTTCTAGTATTTCTGTTTTTTTAACTTATACTCAAAATAACAGATTTTATTTTGAAATGTCATCCAATAAGACCTGCTTTGCTTTTTTTAAATGTCTTAATGTCTCTGTCACGAATTCCCCTGTAGTAATTTTCTCCTTTCGGCTGTTGCCCTGTCACTTACTCTCCTGTCATTTTGAACGCGACCACTCCCCTTTGCTTTGCAATCACCTCAGCCCCTTCACCTGATCTCTCTCTCTGCACAACTTCCTCCCCTGCAGTTCATTCCTCATTAGCCCCACAAATACCAGTCAACTTCCCTTTGTTCCCGCCCTGATTGTATTGGCTGTCACACCAAGCGTCACTGCATTAAGCAGTCTTGTCTCTCGCTGACCCGCCCGTTTTTGACCCCTGTTCATGGGCTTTCGGTTCTCTGCGGGGCCCATTGTCGGATTGGTTTGACTGGGTCTGATCTCCCGGTGGTTTCAACCTTTCCGGTTTACTAAGTAAACTGAATTTGCAATGCAATCCTGCCGGTCTCCTTGTCATGATTTTGGGTTCACACCTTACAAATATCGTCAACGTACTCGAGACCCCTTCTTTTCACAACGCCTCTTCGTATGCACTTTGATGTCGAGACGAAGTGGCGCTGAGGCTGAGGGAGTCTACCGCCACAGTGTGTGGAAGAGAGGAGCTCTTCCTGGGGAGCCCTTAATGTTGTTGGCTGTGTCGAGAGAGTTATGGAAACATCGCTCAACAATCATACTCGCCTGCCCGGACTAGCTGAACAAATATTATGGTTAGTAATATCAGCTCCACATACAGGGAAAGTAAAACAATATTACATTGTCCTTGAGAACCTTCCAGTAATTATGTGTTGGCTGGTGTCCAAGCCGACGGAAACCCTGAAACCCGGCTCCGGTGAGGAAGGACAGTTTACTTTAAAGCTGATGGGTTCAGTGGGGAGGCCTCTCCTTTAAAGGCCCAATGCAAACCCTCTCCTTGGAGTTTTATAGATACAACAATGTGAGGCACATTTTTAGATGTTCAGACTCCACCTAATACAGCAATAACTTCAAAAAATTGGGCCGAACAACCACGTTTATCTTTATTTTATCTTTTTGTGATTTTATATTCAGTTCATTCAACAACAAAATTTGAGGGATGGTGTATTTTCCGCGCATCTCACAAACATTTTCTTATCTCCCTAGCCACAAGCACCAAAACATTCCACAATGATGTCAAAGCTCTCCATAGATAAGAGCCTGTACCGGTAGCGTGGATAGCGTCCCATCCCAGATCGTGTCTCCCGGGGGGGAGCATACGACCTGCTGCCTGGCTGACGACGCGCTTCATTTGGATGTCCTCGTTGGAATCCGCTCATCAGGGCAAATCAGAGGAATAAAAAAATAAAAAAGTGGCTCTGATTACATCTACACTCGTGCTCTCTCTCACTCTCTCTCCTACTCCTTTTCCATCCCTCCTTCTCGTTACTGTTTTATTGATTAGCCTTTGGACGAATGCTCAGACTAATCAGATGTGTGTGTGTGTGTGTGTGTGTGTCAGTCTGACTTTTATGTTTTTGGTATACTGTTTTTCTTCACAAAATGTTTTCATACATCTTATTATAGGCTATGAGTAGATATGCGTGTGTGCTTGTCTGCATTAGCGTTTGTCTTTGAGTGCGGAAAGCTTAATGCAGTTGCTCATATGTCTGTGCCTGATGGGCCTTTGTACTTGTGAGGCCTATTGTGCTAATACAATCTACGGGAAGGGAAAGGAAAGGAATGATCTTTCTGAAAACTTGAAACGCACCCTATCTGATGATGAGAGGGGCGCTCCTTCGCAGTGTGAACAATTTGAATCCTCCACACACTCCAACTGCACTCTGCAAGATCCAAATGATGCACACACACACACACACACACACACACACACACACACACACATCACACACAGCACATCACACACACACACATCACACACACACAACACACACACACACACACCACACACAACACACTCTGACCTTCACCACGTGCATAGTCCTGGGACTGAGATGCTGATTCCGACCCGAGGTCGTTCACTTTAATCCGCTGGTGGAGTCACTCACTGCTGATTTCACTTGAGCCGTCGCTTTACGCCGGGGAGTCAGAGGCAGGAGTCATACACGCAACTTTGGTTCCTGTACCCTCAGCGACTCGTGACTCTCAAAAGCTTTCTGACCCTGAACAATTCCCAGGAAAGATGAGTAAAGGACAGACAAACAGATGAATACACAGATACCAACACCCAGCCTCCTGCAACAAGAATACAATAAACTATTTATTTCTGCCCACGGTGCCAATTATCTACATGGGGCCAATAACCATTACCATAACCCTATAATCATGTATTTTTAATGGGAAATTATAAGCTGCTGTGAATTCATGAAACCCCTTGGTATATCTACAAAGAACAAAGTGTACGTCTTAAAGGGGTTTAAAGAAATGATGCATATCCAACTTGTCTCGTAACAATCAGGTAGACAATCCTGATGTCAAAAGAAATGGCACCTTTCCCGATCAGTTGAATGTTTTAATGCTGGAGGGAATGTGTACAGTATGGGATTCAGGAGAAGAAAGCATTTGACCGCTATTTGGAAAGAAATATTTCTTCCGAAAGGCATCATGGCCGCGCGCGCGCGCGCGCGCACACACACACACACACACACACACACACACACACACACACACACACACACACACACACACACACACACACACACACACACACACACACACACACCTCCCCCTTAAGGTTGGAGTGAAACTGAAAGTAACTCTTATCTTGTTTCATTTTACATTGAAATCCACAACCCCAAGTGACTAAACCAGCTAAACAAGGGCCTCAATTGACGCAATGCTATTGGCATTTGTTTTCTTTTTTATATAAGCTAGTATGTCCATGCCTATTAAGGAAATTTCTACATGTGTGGTCATATTCCCTTGCTTAATATGTCTTTCACGCAGGACTACCCGTCCATTCAAAATTCCCCCGACGCGCTTATTTGCGTGCGTAATAACGCGCCCCACGTAGTCGCTGTTTGGAAACCAAACTCGCTGCGGGCTGCCACACCGGTCCGACGCGTCGCCGAGCAGCGATCTACTGCACGGCTAGGAAACCCGTCGCCACACCCAACGCACTCCCACCAGTCTCGTTGCACGTGTCTCTCCTTGTCTCAATCGGACGGTCACCGGGTCACACAACAACACGGTTTCGGGTCACAATCAGAAAGCAGCAACGGAACAAGATCGGCGAGCCCTGCGTGAAGGCTTAGCAGATGGGAAAGAGAGGATAGCGATACACACTTTGCCATTAACGTGCTTATCAACGAACGGAGCGTGAGGCTGTTTGGTGGTTTACCAGGTGAGCTCCACACGCGATCCAGTAGGCTACCGTTGGCCGCACTTTGTTAGTTTTAGGCCCGTGTGTCTAGAGTTGTGTGTTAAATCGTCTTCTTATATTCATGTAGTTTCTACTTGATTGTATAAGGCGTGATTATACGATTAATAAGTTAGCAAGCCGATACTGTACATTATTTATTAATCTTTCTTTAGCCTATTGGAACTGCAGGCTTTTTTTTGACAAAAGTGTTCCTGTGGATCTTTTGTATCGTATAGCTTCAGACGTATTGGTTCAAATGTTTTTTGTCTACTCCATGTGTTATTAATTTTTTTTTTATCTTCCCCATATTCCCAGCTAATGTATAATAATGGAAATGGACTCCTTTTAAAAAGCAAACCTATTAGTGGCTGGGGGCCTATAAAATCGTTGACAATCATCACGCTTCCTTTCCTCCTCTCCCTCTCACTCGGTCTCTCTCTCTCAGCCTCTTTCTCCCCGCCACCTCGTTCGTCTACGCGTCCTGCGGTCCGGCCATCATGGGATCCAAACAGAGCACCCACACGTTTCACTGCAACGAGTTCCTGAACGGAAAGGGACCCCCTGCACTGACTCAACAAGGTACACCTCCAGCCCAGGGGCCCATTAGACCGCTTCAGCCGGGCCTCCTGTCCCAGCTGTCAGCTCCTCTTTCATTGTTCTCCTCCCTCTCTCGCCCTCTTCCTTCATTAATCCGACCTGTCTCCCCAACCATCGACGTCTCATTCTGTTCATCTACCTGGCTGCATATGCCTTCTCTGTTTCATGGGCAGCCATGCGCACGCACGTGTACCCTCTTTACACATCCATTCATCTATCCATCCCTATGGGGTGTTAATGAGTCTCACTCACTCACTCACTCACTCACTCACTCACTCACTCACTCACTCACTCACTCACTCACTCACTCACTCACTCACTAGTGCTTGATTGGCATAAATAAACATGCACTTTGCCCAGTACTATAATAAATATACAGTACCAGGGATCACATACTATAGTATCCTCTCTCTCTCCTTCATCTCTGTGTCTCTCTCTCTCTCCGTCGCTCCAGCTAATGAGGATATGAATATCAGGTACAAGGAGCTGCGGAGGGTGCAGCCCGACGGTCAGATGACCTGGGTGATCCTCCACCGAGACCTCCCCGGCTACCATAGCGACAACACGCTGCAGATCAGCTTCATCTTCCCCGACGGAGTGCAGACGGTAAGGACTCAAACCCAGATGTCAATGCTCAGCGTACTCTTCCACATGCCGAACACGTGTTGGTGTTCCTGTTTTGTTCTTTGCAGATGATCCCACTTTGTTTTGAGAACGGTTCGTAGTACCCCCCCCCCGGCTAAACTTGTAGCACCGTTTGAGAAACGCTGCACTAATGTGGAGTTCCTCCACCTTTCTTGTGTTCCCCCCCGTAGTCCCATCAGTGTGTCTCAAGTACCACTTTATCGACACCAAACCATCAC
>OLKM01000211.1:183931-226431 GCA_900291075.1 Melanogrammus aeglefinus
TCTGATAGACGCAACAACTGAAGATGCAACCGTCGTTAACAGTGTACAGTATGATCAGAACCCAGTCTGTATTGAAAACTAGATTTATATGAAAATCTATATTTTATCGTATTGCATTATAACATGCATGAACTGCCTCTGCTTACCTGTACAAAAGTATTTTTTTTTCCTTTTTAAAAATATATTTAATGTATTAAACATGCTCCAATTACGTTCTTGTACTTTGAATGCTTGAAGGATGGGCCTTTCAAAAATACTCCTCAGGTTTAGCCTACTGTGTTTGGTCCTGCGGTACTCTGTAACCTACTGAGTACCATCACGCTGTAGTGTGGTTAATTAAAGGGTGTGTGTAAGGCAAAGCTCTGTGGTTTCTCACCGCCGACACCATCCGCAGGTCAGAGTGTCCTCTCTGATCGCGACGGCCCTCTCAGCGTCGCTCCTTCCTCCCTTCCTGGGGTGCGGGGGGATACCGCCGTATATTATCCTTATTCGTCTTTTCCTCCATTTTCTTCCCCCCCCCCCCCCCATCTCTTGCGCCTGCCCAGGCCCCCTTATTGGTCCAGATTGCCAGAGTGTGAACTTTCCCAGGGTGAAGGCTGAGCACCCTCTGCTCTCTTCAAACTGAATTACGGCCAGGCCCTCACACTCGCACAATAAAGTCTAATCGCATTTGCCCGCTTCCATTTGGGAGGCCCCTGTCATCCAGGGGCGCTTCTTAAACCACTTTTTTTTCTCCTTCCCTGTATACGTACCCTTCAAAACACACTCATCTGTCCACCTGGCGGCTGGCAGCCCCGCCGTGGTCCCGTTCAGATCCGTCTTCGGTCGGGGACATGACGAGGCTGCCGGAGCGGCCAGATTTGATATCTGCGTGACCACCGGTGTATGTGTGTGTGTATGTGTGTGAATCTGTGTGTATGTGCAGCCCTGCATAGCAACTTGCTCAATCGTACTGACACGAGAATGCACGTCGACGCACACAAACACACACCTACATGTGTGTACAGGGAGCACATGTCTGCTCACATACGTACACACATACACACATACACACACACACACACACACACACACACACACACACACACACACACACACACACACACACACACACACACACACACACACACTTCATTTCCCCCCGTTCATACACATCCTGTGATGAAGGAAACACTGTAGGGGTCCTGGTTGCAATGTGTTTATATGAGGGGGGGAAAAGCCGTGATCCCACAGCACAGCTGACACAAGACAAATCCATCCACATTACAGGGCGTTCCTTTTGACAACACATACACTCATTGGCAGACGGCCATGTTCAAATAGAGGCTTGCATGCTAAGCTTAGTTTATGGAATCCCCTTGTCACTAAGTTGATCACTAAGACTCAATTGCTTCCTACTCTGCGGGACAAACAATTGCTCTCGCTCTGCGGCACGGCACGCAAGGGGCTATCAACGCTGAGATGTCGCACGGCCCTATTGATTATTCTGTTTAGACATCCCTGGCTTTTCACTACTGGTTATTTCGTTCCGATGCTTGTACTCTGTGTGTCCTCACCTCTCACTGCGTCCCCCACTTGTGGGTCCAGACACCGGCCCCCGTTACCGTAGCGCTGATGAATGGGGGGCCTCAAGGCGCTTTCATTAAGCTCTTCAATTTGCCCCCACAATTAGAGGCCAAAGAAGACAAAGCAGCTTGTGTGATGGGTAATTAAAAGACTTGAGGAGGGTGGGGCCGGGGGGGTTGGGGTGGCGGGGTGGCGGGGTGCTGAAGATGGATGTGGTCTGGGAACGCCTTCCCCCCCCCCCCCTCCCCCTTTCCTCTCCCCCCTCTGTTTCAAATGCAAGTCCACACCTGTCTATACATCGTCGCTTGAATACCTGCTGGATGTATGACTGCCTGTCTGCCTGTCTAGCTGTCTGTTGTAAATCTGGAAGGCAGACAGACAGAAACCCCAGTCACTGGAGCATCATGTGCCTGTCAACTAACTGAATGTGTATTTTCGTTATGATTATTATTTTTTTTAGTTATTAGCAGTGTATTTATAGTTCCATACATATTTAGTTTGGTGGATAGATGTGTGGTTACAGTGCAGTGCTGTCATTACATTAGTTGTCCTAGTCAATGTATTGTCCCTGCAGAACAAGGGAGAATGAGATTCTGAATGCCTCGGTCAAATCCAAACACTCCGGACAGACATGCCATCAGGAAGTAGTGAATAATTGATTGTGACAGCAGCTATCTGTTATGCACGTTCCTAGGTGGTTGGGCAAGTCTGTTAACACACAGATGTGCGGGAATTTTCAGAAACCTGTTTAATTTAGTGAAAGACATCCTCATTCATTTAGGATGATTACAAGGTTTTTTCTTTAAGGGCACCCCTTTTTCTAATCTACGTAAAAGTTGTTAAACCTTTTGGAGGATTAAGAACAAAAAAAGTGTTCCGCTCCATATGAGTGAATGAATTTAGACCCATTCATGGCAGAAATTAGTTCATTGTCCTGTATGATATCATGAACTCAGTCCTATCTCAATGCCTCTCCCCACCCACACACACACATCTTTATCACAGTGTTATCGCGGGTGAGACACCTTTCTCCTCCATCTATCAGCCTTTTATTTTTGCTCCTTTGGCAACCTTTTAACACACACACACACACACACACACACACACACACACACACACACATACACACACACACACACACACACACACACACACACACACACACACGCTGTACCCAATGTGCTCCCACACACTTACCTCTCACACCACTTCACACAAAGGCTCTCAGCGATACCCCTGACCGATGCCCTGCGTGAACATTTCACATGTCCATCCCAGGCCCTTATCATACAGCACCTCAGAGACGGCCTACTCCTCTGTGTGTGTGTGTGTGTGTGTGTGTGTGTGTGTGTGTGTGTGTGTGTGTGTGTGTGTGTGTGTGTGTGTGTGTGTGTGTGTGTGTGTGTGTGTGTGTGTGTGTGTGTGTGTGTGTGTGTGTGTGTGTGTGCCCAAAACTGGATCCTGATTGATACAGCGCCCTTTCTTGGCTTCTTTTGCCCTTTTTTTTCCCCGTCAGACCTTGGCGCTGATAAGGGGGGTGACAGCCTCCAGCGAGAGGGTCAGCACCCTGACACGCATCCCCACTGTCCCCCCCCCCCCCCCCCCCCCCCCCCCCCCCCACCTTCACTCCCCCAGTCAGAAGCCCGTGGAGGGGGCCGTATCATACTGATGCTCGGAGGTCCGTGCCATTCATCCTAGATAGGGCTGGATGAATGAGGGCTTTGTTGGACGTCAAGGCCCTTTAAGAGGGGTGGAAGGGCGTGTGAGGCCAGCGGGGAATCCAGAGCCGTCATATGAATGGGCGAAAACAGAGGGGTCGACGGGGAATCACTGAGAAGGATCTTGAGGAGTGAGAGCGTGGGACTCTGTGAATCTTTAAGACTCCCCGGCTCAATAGCTGCATTATGCCCCTGTGTCGTTGTCTACTGTTATTGAGCCAGCGGATCTAATCTCGTTGTGATGATACTAACTCTAGTCGGAAACCAGTTGGACTTTGACTTTTTTTTAAACGAGAACTTTGCCGCCTGCACAGGTGCTGTGATGTTTATATATTTGTGTATAAAGTTAAGTGTACGTTTTTTTCTTAGTTACGTAATTAAAGCAATTGCGAGTCTACAGCATTGTCAACTCCCAATGCATGAACATATGATCCATTGTTCAAAACGTTCAACTTATGATCTATCAGAAGCAGAAGGAGTTGGTATTGGCCTTTAAACCGGCCTCACTTATTCAACTTTACGGACGGAACAGGTGCCGCTTCAAGACGGCTCCCAGAGCGTCTCGGAATATTACTTCTAAATATTTAAAGCCATATCATTTCTCTCAGTTTCTGTTGCCCGCCGCTCTGTGCCTCTTGAACCCTAGCGGCATAACTTTATTGTCCCAATACCGCCGCGCGACCAGCGCAAGACGCGGGCCAATTGATAACAAACAAGGCAACACTGCTGCCCTCTGGCACGCTGTTGCCCTTGGTGACTGTTTGCCTTGTCTCTGCTAAAAAACACTTCCCTATCCTGACTTTTTTCTTTTGTTTTTCTTACACCTGTCTTCCCTTCACCTGATTGTGTCTGGATCTCCTGCCTTGGAGGGTTTCCTCGGGGATCCGTCTTGAGTGCTGGGATCGGGGGAGCGGTCTTGGAAGGATGTGTGGCCATGTTTGTGTCTCATAAACACAACCCCCTTGACCCCTCCCTTCCAGTGATTAATGGCCTTTTAGGTGACAAATCACCCCCTCAGAAGGGGTGTGTGTGTGTGTGTGTGTGTGTGTGTGTGTGTGTGTGTGTGTGTGTGTGTGTGTGTGTGTGTGTGTGTGTGTGTGTGTGTGTGTGTGTGTGTGTAGTGTGTGTGTGTGTGTGGTGTGTGTGTGTGTGTGTGTGTGTGTGTGTGTGTGTGTGACAATCGATGACAATCGATTGCAACAATGTTTTACTTTTTTTCTCTTTGTTTGTATCTCTATGCGAAACTGTCTCTCATTAAGGTTTTTTCATATTGTCTGGCTGCAAATGACGCAAGAGGCAGTAATTGTAAGAAGTAAAACTAAAGGCCTCATTTAGATATCGTTTTTCATTTTCAGGTTGTGTATGCAAATTCATCTTGAAAATCAGTTCACATCAAGCCACAGAGTACTCTTGCAGCATTGATTAAACGTCTTAACTCTACCATATCCCCAAAAGTCTACATTTCAACGTACCATTGTGTTGCATCTTTGAAGAACAGTTCTCACAAATATTAGAAACATAAATTTTTACTGTAGACAAGGCATGTCGGTGAAAGCTCGTCCACAAAGCCATTGATGACATCCCTGGAATACTTGTGTATGATGAACTGGTCCTGTTCCCATAGGCAGCACCTAGTTTAAAGACATCTGTTAATGAAATTGTAGTCTCCATCAAAGACATCATTCTAGCAAGCAGCTGACCAAACACAAGATGAAGCCTGTAGAATGCTTATGTTCCTCTTTGGTCAACAACTGCAGTACCAAACACAACATCGAAATCGCTGCAGGTTGTTTGGATGAGTCGCATTCAAATGTCATTTGCATGCAAAACTGGAATGTAGTTTATTCAATATTTGAAATACCACACTAAATCAAAATCTGTCACAAATGCAAGTGAAAAAGGCTTTGTACAAGCCTAATCTCTCTACCTCAAATGTTCTGGGTAGATTGGCAGCTATCGCATACTATTGGACTGTCTCTTCACTGCTTATGGATTTGTTTGAGGTTGAAAAGCACATCAATCAATTCATTGTTTGACACAAAATGAATGTCTGAAGTGCACTATGAACTATGGGGAAAGTTGGCTGCACACTGAACAAACTCTAGACCTCATCGAGTGAAAGTCTTGTGTACTTTTTCCTTATGATGCAAATGAGAATAATGAAATCGTATAATCATTTACAATTATTGATTATTATTTGCGAATTCAAAGCTTCTCTTCTATATTCCGGTTATTTAGGTATCCAAATGTGCCATATTGTGTGTGTGTGTGTGTGTGTGGGGTCGCTAACATCACGCAATATCATAGCATCGCACGTTTTGCCATTTCTTTACCATCAAATGTGATGGCGGAGACGGACATCTCTAAAAACATATTTGCATATTGATGCATATGAATGTATAATCTGTAGACAACAGGATACGATTTTGATATCGGAAGCTTTCTGGTTTCGGTTCGTAGTCCTTTTTTATAGTGTATCGTATTGACCAATCACATTTGAGCAGGCTTCGGTTGCATAATCCGACTACATCGGAAACACCCCAGAAATATTGACCGTCGTCACCAGAGGGAAATCGTCATCAGAAGTTGACCGATGGTTTCTGTGATTGGCTCGGAGCTAACCGTCCCCTGATTGCTAATAGTCTCTCAGGGGATAACCTTGACATTAACACTCCTGTGACCTTTACAACAGTCTGTATTTTAATCTGTATATGTGTTCTTTCTACGGAAGATGTCATTTCAATAAACAGGAATATATTGAACATGTTCTTCGCTCAAGAGTGTGTGTGTGTGTGTGTGTGTGTGTGTGTGTGTGTGTGTGTGTGTGTGTGTGTGTGTGTGTGTGTGTGTGTGTGTGTGTGTGTGTGTGTAAGCATTAAAAGGGCATTTGTGGGAAAATGAGGCAATGGGAGGATAAACACACATAAGGACTTGCGCTCGTTGCGCGCGCGCAGATGCAAAAGGTCAGCCCCAGAAGATTGCTTTCCCCATATTGAATAATGAATGTGATCATCCCTCCTTTGCGCGGGTGCCCTGCCTGCCACCCCCACCCCCCTCTCGGGGTTAGACAAACAGAGTGAACTGATTGGACTAATCGCTCGCCGAGCCACCCATCTAACACAAATGCGTGGTTATTTATCTATACGACTGTGTTTGTTTTTTATTTTCTCACATGTGCAAAGCGCCGAAGGACCATCCGAGAACAAAGTGCTAAATGTTTTAAGGTGTGGTGCTGTGAAGCGGGTTAAAATGGTCACTTGTGTAAACAAGGAAGACTTTTAAAGGGTCAGAGGTTAGGGGTTAGGGCTCCTGAGTTTGACCTCTGTAAATATGTCAACATTTTGACAGATAAGGGAAAGTGATTTGTGGATTGGGTTATTAAATCCCATTTAATCTCAGTCAGAAAAAACTCTACATTATCTAGGAAGCATGCCAGATAAACAGTTTTATGATATGTTGTTTGTTTTGGAAAACTTGATGTGATGAAAAAAACTTTTTTGAGCGCAAATGTAAGAGTATTGGAGGTGGTGGTGGCTATCGAGGGATAACATAAATGATACAGTACCATGGTGCCTGGAATACCATGGCACCGTCTCTGTGATGACAGAGACGGTGTAGTTGACCCACAGGGATGAACAGATTATTATGGACACCCATCCATCGTTTGTTCTTTAAACCGTCACTTGAGGATCAGCACACATCTTAAACGTCTTTTTTTGAAAGCTTACGTTTTTTTCATAATCACACGATCAATACATAGTAGTCGGGAGTTGACGGCATTGGACAACACTTAACATATGATCAGAAACAGAAGATGTTGGTACTGGCCTTTGGATGACCTCACTCATTGAAGTGTAGTCCTCTGTCTCTCATCTCCAGGGCAGCTGTCAATCATGTGTCACTTGTTGCGCTCCAGATGCAAAGGAGTGCACATCGCAGAATGGCTCATTCTTAAATCAAATCTAGAAGAACAACTTGCGTGATTGGTTCTTGTTGGGAGTATGGCTACAAGCACACGCATACATTTGTTGCTTTGTAATCAGTGAAAGGCTAAATCTGGTCATGATTCTCTCCTTAGCCTGGGAGCTATGCCCCATCCTGAAAGAGGTTGAGAGAGAGCTGCATTTTTAAGATATGTATTCCGTACTCGTTGGATGTGCGTCAGTTTTATCCCTGGCTTAAGGTTCCTGGAGGGTGAGTGATGGCGTGGTGGAAACTCAACGGTATGTAGCTTAGGAGAGCTAGTGGCCGCTAGCTCTGCTGTTCTCCTGCATATTAAAAAACGTCTCCTCACTCGCTAACTAAATGAGAGAGAGAGAGAGAGAGAGAGAGAGAGAGAGAGAGAGAGAGAGAGAGAGAGAGAAGAGAGAGAGAGAGAGAGAGAGAGAGAGAGAGAGAGAGAGAGAGAGAGAGAGAGAGAGAGAGAGAGAGAGAGAGAGAGAGAGAGAGAGAGAGAGGAGAGAGAGAGAGAGAGAGAGAGAGAGAGAGAGAGAGAGAGAGAGCGCGCGCGCTTTGGTGATGCATTGTCATATTATGCCAATATGTGAGCGAATGTGTGTGAAACGACACATCAACTTCTTATGTGAGCTTCTTTTTTTTTCGTTTTTATCAAATGGGTTGTTTCATTTTCATCCCACTGATCACCAACCTTTTTTTTCCTGGTGATTCATTCAGGATGAGCGTTCTCCAGTTTTCAGCTCAGCTAAATCATTTTTCGCACTGCAAAATACTATGCAAATGCTCTCCCCTTTCCTTACCAGACTCCTGTTCTTTCACCATAACATATTTTCCCTCCTTTTCTTTGTTCTTGTCTCCTCTACTCTTGTGCGCTCTTCTTTCCTCCCTACTATCACTCCTCTTCTCTCCTCTCTCCTCTCATCGCCCCCCTGCTCTCTCCTCCTTCCTGCTTTACTCTCCTCTCCAACCTGTCATCTTAGATTCTCCTCTGTGCTCCTCTTCTACGCCATCTCCTCTTCTCCCCTTTCTCCCTCTCTCCTACCCTCTTCTCTGCTCCCCTCTGCCCTCCTTTCTCCTCCTCCTCCACCCGACTCCTCTCCTCCACTCTCTCCTCCTCTCCTCTCCCCCACGCTCTCCTCTCCTCCTCCTCTCCTCTCCTCCTCCTTTCCTCTCCCCCACGCTCTCCTCTCCTCCTCCTCTCCTCTCCTCCTCCTCTCCTCTCCCCCACGCTCTCCTCTCCCAACTTCTGCTCTCCTCTGCTGACAGTTTATACCCGGTCCCTGAGGCTCAAATAAATGTCGCGCGCACATCACTCAGGCCGACCAGCGGGCCAATTTGAAATCCAGACGACCAGCAGACGTCTGCTTATGAAGGGGCCATCCATCCTACCTCCCCTCCCCCACCCCACCCCACCTACTTCCTTATTTATCGCCACCGTTCTCCTTAGCCTCTTTCTCTTTCATTGCATCTCGCGCCTATTCCCATTTCTATCTGACTCTCTCGCTCTCTCTGTCTTCTCTCTCTCTCTCTCTCGATCTCTCTCTAGTTCCCTCTCGCTCTTTTAGGCAGTCATTTCATTTTCCTCCAGACCTCCAGACTATTACTCCATCTCTCTCTCTCTCTCTCTCTCTCTCTCTCTCTCTCTCTCTCTCTCTCTCTCTCTCTCTCTCTCTCTCTCTCTCTCTCTCTCTCTCTCTCTCTCTCCCCCACTCACTCTTGCTCTCTCTTTCCCCTCTGTCCATTATTTCATGCTCCCTCCCTCACCCCCCCCCCCCCCCCCCCCCTCATATCAACTTCCTGTGCACCTTTCCTCATTGGTTCTTTATGGCCAACATTTAAAGCGATGATGTCCTTTCTATCAGAGTGTATTTTTCTAGAGGGCTGGTTTTGGGGGTGGGGGGGGGCTGTAGGTGTACTGCTGGGCTGGCGGGGAAGGTAATAGTTACTGCATGTGAGAGAAAGACTTCATAACTCAGCCACCCCAATGGGGACGTGGAGAGAAAAGCCTTGGTCGGGTTGGGGGGAATGGGCTGCGATTTGTTTGGTTTCACTTTGATTTGACACTGGGCTAGTGGGCGAGGAGAGGAGAACTCCCTTGTTCAGAATCTAAAATCTAAAACGCATATAAGTATGTATATATTTATGTGTATATATGTTATAGATTTGCACTGCTTCGTGTCTATAAGGGGTTATGCAATGATGAAAAATACAATGTGAAAATTGTTTTCATTCTTCTGAAATCACGTAGTAAATTTACCGGCATTTTTCCCAATTCGAACTGATCGATTAATACCACACTCATTCAATTAAATCATTTCTCCAACTCACAATAACATTTCCCCCATGTTGATATTCTTAAGCGTTTAGAGTCTACTACTACTACTACTTTTAACATATTACCACCAACGCATAAAATTGATTGTATAATCCAGTATTGTATAATCCAGTATTGTATCATGGTTTTGTATTTCACAACTCAACTACTTCAAATTATAAACCAGTTAATGTCTAAGTGTTTGTAAGACTTGACTATATTTCCACACATTTCTGCCAAGGCAGTACCTTTTGTATCTCAGGAAATTCATTAGAAGATTCTGGGTAACGTATTCATTGGCCTGTCCCTTGAAAAGGGCTTGGGAACATTTGATGAGTCTGTACTCCGAGTGTGACAGGTGTGTGTCTGCGTGATTAATGGCCAAATCATCGGCTAGTTTGGCCATACTTGGCTGAAAGACATCCTTCTGTCCTCTGTCTGTCCACCTGGCTGTCTCGCTGTCTGTCTGTCTGTCTCATTCTGTCTGTTTGTTTATCTTTTTTTATCTGTATGCCTACTTTTGCCTGTCTCTCTGTCTGTCTGCATGTCTCTCGGTCTGTCTGCCTGCATTTCTCTCCGTCTGTCTGTCTGTATGTCTCTCTGCTTGTCTGCTTATCTGTCTGCCCGTCCGTCCGTCTGTCTGTTTACATGTATATCTAACTGGATGTCTCTCTGCCTGTCTGTCTAGTAAAACACGACCAGTGAGAGGCAGACCTTGGCTCGGACATGCTGTCCAAAACAAGTACACGATAATCCTTGCACCTGTTGCAGCCCTACCCTGCTCTATCCCCCTGGAGGTGTGGAGCAACAGATGAGAAGCTCTGCCGTGGGTCTCTGACCTGGGCCTGCTGGGGGCTGGAGCACCAGAGCCTTCCATCATCGCCCGGTGATGGACTGGACCTCTGCCTCCTGCTGGCAGCGGCAATGCTTCCGTCCATCCCTGCCCTCCCATTAAACATCCTCCGGTCGTCCCAATGTTCCCCACCGTCATTCTTCTTCATCCTCTTCTTCTTCCCCGCCCCGCCCCGCCCCGCCCCGCCCCGCCGGCAGCCCTCCTCTATAGTAGAACATCCAACCCCTTGAGTGCACATCACAAGGCCAACTTAGCACAGGAGGGGGGTGAAAACATTAGTTTGCCGCTTTGAATTGATATCGGTCATCCACACCGGAACTGTGTAACAAACGGACGCCAGTGGGGGAGCAGAGTTGGGGGAGCAGAGAAAATGCGTCCGGAAACACTGGAAGGAGGAATTCGGATGGCCATTGTGGAAGGGTTTGCATTGCATCACTCTATCTCTCTTGGTTACACACACTTGTGACGGGTGGGCTACTTTTGTGTACCAGTGACAAGGTAGCAAACCAGACTCGTGTTACCGACTGTGCAGGCTGACTCTCATACTGGCAAATCAATTTGCTCTGCTTCCTCCCAAGATCACCACCTTGGGACTAAACCCTTCTTTCTATCCACCAGTATTAGCTCCAGCGGCGTAGCCTGCAGCAACACCATAGGTAAAAAACGTAAATTCCTACAATCGAGTGGGTGGGTCCATCTTCTTGGGTTGTTTCTTTCTTCTCGGTGCAACTTGAGTTCATTTCGACCACGTTACATAGGCATAGCTTTCCGATAAGATTTATGGCTTTCTCTTCGGTCCAATTATATGCTAGAGCGAAAGAAGAAGCACCTGGGTCTGTCTATACTGATCGTTCAACGCACGTGTGTATGCATGTGTGTGTGGGAGGAGGTAAATGGCAGGGCAAGCTGGCCTGGACAAAAAGAAAAAGATAAATGCACATGCTCTGTGTGTGTGTGTGTGTGTGTGTGTGTGTGTGTGTGTGTGTGTGTGTGTGTGTGTGTGTGTGTGTGTGTGTGTGTGTGTGTGTGTGTGTGTGTGTGTGTGTGTGTGTGTGTGTGTGTCTTTGGCTGTGCGTGTGATATTCAAGACCATGGCTGGCCAGTGACTTATGACAGAGAGAGAGAGAGAGAGAGAGAGAGAGAGAGAGAGAGAGAGAGAGAGAGAGAGAGAGAGAGAGAGAGAGAGAGAGAGAGAGAGAGAGAGAGAGAGAGAGAGAGAGAGAGAGAGAGAGAGAGAGAGACCGACACGCAGGTGTTTTTAATGGAGACTCTTAATTCGTGGAGCATGACTTCTAAGGTGTGTTTGTGCCACGCTTTGTCTGCCACTAATGGCCAAGTCGATGATCTATTTGTAGTAATCCCATTCACGCAACACAGGAAGCTGCTCACCTATCAGACGGGCCAGCTGGAACCCTCTGCCCTCTGTGTTTCCCCGGCCAACTCTGTAATGCTAATTCAGTGACAACCACAGCTTGGCCTGCTATAAATATTGATTTGGACACTACAAGAGAGTAAAGTACCCCCGGCAGCCCTTATTTATGAGTTAAGTGACTGCATTGTGCATTTCACCGGACGCTAAGTGAAAAGGCCAGGTTTGTGCCTGAAGACATACGGTCACAGTGAGGGTACCAGCGCTTGGGTAACAATCATAATCTGTTTATATTCATATTGGTGGACAGCTTATGTCGGCTATATAATAAGCCAACATTTTACTTTGTTTTCTAAGAAAAAAGTGTTGACTATTGACTTTATTTTAACAAGACAAGTCATTTATTATTCGTTATTAGGGCCATCTGCCTCAATGTCGATAATTGCTCTCTTTATTTTTATATATTTCGTATGAAAAGAATACAAACACACACACACACACACACACACACACACACACACACACACACACACACACACACACACACACACACACACACACACACACACACACACACACACACACACTCATTGCATTTAGGGAAACTTGTTTTGTTATGCATGAATGAATATAATACAAGAACAAGACTCCTAAAGTGCACAACTTTGTCATGGAGAGAAAAGCTGAGATGTGTGAGATACATCTTAAATCAAGCCTCACCTATTCACGCAAGAAAGAGACATATATAACTGCATGCCCAGAAGTCATCAGGCTCAGCTTTACTCCTATCCTTTTGCTTTTCTTTTTTGGCTTTTTTACAGTCATCCCCCACTTGGATGATCACAGATACATACAAGCAGCTACCCAAACAATAAGCAACATAACTCGATCATTCACAATGGCAGCATTGATCGAGAAGTGAGATAGACGTTCAACCCTTCTCTATTCTCTTCCAGGCAGTGTTGCCAGATTGGGCCAGATTTCCTGCCCAATCTGGCTGCAGTCTGCTGCAGCCAGGGTTGCCAGGTCGAGGTCAGCAATGCAATGGTTGATCGTTACAAGACGCACATGTAACCCGTCCACACAGAGGCCGCTGAAGTTGTCTCCTTAACGCCCAGCTCACATTGATTCGTCATTGTAATCAGTCGGGGCTGCACTGAAGGAGGAGGGGCCCTTGTATCGGGGTGAAATGCAAAACGACGGACAAACCGTCGCGTTGATGAGTCATTGCTCTGTCTCTCGTGGCGCAGATTAATATTTGAGCACATAATTATGCATCTTTTCTCACCCCCCCCCCCCCCCCCCCCCCACTTCCTCTCCGAACCATTACAGATCGCTCTAGATGAAACATGCGTGTGATGGAGAAAGACAGAGAGACAGCAGCGGGGAGAGAGAAGTGTTTCATTAAGGCCCCCCCGCGATGTGCGAAGAGATCGGTGATATCACACTCTTGCCAATCGAGCGGTTGATTGAATGTGCATTGGTGGCCGTCGCTGGAAGGGGGAGGGGGGAAGTGGGGGGATGGGTTGCCTGCATTCTAATCGCAACAGTTATCATTATCTTTACCTGGTGCCGATATCCACCCAACGTTTGACCGTCCTCGCACTCATCATTTGGCTCGCATCAAACGGGGCATAAATCAATGCCAAGCAGAGTGGAAGATGGTCGCCGGCGCGGGCCGCTGAGATTAAACTGGGATTCCGCGGGCGATCACTTTGGTGACATTCCAAAATGATGAAGGCTTTGGAAATGCTTAAGAGTCGGTTAAGAAAACACATTAAAGCCCACCGAGCACATATGAAAACTATTTCCCAGAGCTTATTCATGGGAGAGTTATTCGAGCTAGTCATTCCAATCAGGCATGAGACCCCTCGCTGCCGTTCCTCCGCTGGACACATCAGTCACACCTGTTTTGCTGTCGCCATTCGCCAAACAATCAACGTGGGCTTGTAGTGTCACGCTCTATGACTGTGCTTAAAGCACTGGCGTTTTCCATTAAGCAGTCTCCTATAGATTTTTATGCAAAGCTTTTTTAAGATCACATTTCAGGGAAGAGCCTTCTGATCAAGGGAGATGGGAGGGTTCTTGTATGAAATGAAGATGGCTGCATTTTAAAGTATGCGATGAACAGTGATCCAAGACCGTGTTTTTATGTTCCTGTTTGGTAAAACTGGGCGACGTGTCACTATTTTTTATCTCAAAAGTACTGTAGGTAAGGTAAGGTGTTTCTACTGGGCCTTTTATTTGAGTGTGATATTTTGAGGTCGTCGATGAATGGCTAAAACACTGACGGTTAGGAGACATTGATGTATAAAGCTCCTGGAGCAGCTCGACAATAGGAACCTTGACAATAAGCACAATAGAGGTCGAGGAAGAAATCTGGAGATTTTTGCAGGAATAGCTCTCGAAGGACAATCTGAATCCAACCATGGTTCAACCTGTTTTTTCATTAACGTGTTCAACTATTTAGTTCTCCAAAATAAAATCAACCCAATACAATAATATAATACAATGTGAAAGCAACGTCAATAGACTGAACTGTCAGTGCGAACCACCTGTAGCCATCGTGGATATATGAGGTTAGTATTATACCGTCGTAGAAGGTGGTCCACAAACAACAGTACTCGGCCCTCGTGGGTTGGGTTCCCCTATTTTGTTTCCCTTCTATTTTATAAGACACCGGCTGTATGGGTTTGCATTTCACACTCACAAACACAAGTGTTTGTGAGTGTTTGTGAGAGAAAAGCCATTGTGAAATCCTACCTTAGGGCTGACAGCTTAAACACTCACACCCCCGCCCTCATCTTTACTCCACTGCTCTAATGCCAACGGCCTAGTAAAGCTGGGGAATTGTTATTTATAAATAAATACATAAGAAAATATATAGAAACAAATATATGAAAAAATATAAATAAATAAATATCGAAAAGTATATCTCTATAATGTATAATGCATTTAAATAACACTGAGTAAAGTGTACCATGAATACAGATTGAGGTAGGCGTACATGTGTATATACACCCTCAGGTGGGGAATTGCCTTCATTGCACTCATAAACACTTTTCTTCGGCTTCAAGCGGACATCAACGCTGCTGAACACACACACACACACACACACACACACACACACACACACACACACACACACACACACACACACACACACACACACACACACACACACACACACACACACACACACACACACTTACTCACTCACCCCACACACACACACACACACACACACACACTTACTCACTCACCCACACACACACACACACACATACACACTACACACACACACACACACACACACAGACTCACTTACACAACCAACCACACACACACACACACCTTCACGCACCTAAACAGACCAACACAAACACACCTCTACACACACACAGATATACACATACACAGCTACACACACACATCGATGTAAGCAATTAACTCCCGTGACAGCGGTGGCGGCGGCGGCATGCGGCTTCAGACGGCGATTGAGACCGAGACGAGGAGACGTCTGAGACAACATCTCATCTCTCCGATCGTCACGGCGACGGCAGCCGCAGCCCCACGATCTCCGGCGGCGCTGCGTGGAAACTTGTGATCCTCTTTTACACACACACACACACACACACACACACACACACACACACACACACACACACACACACACACACACACACACACACACACACACACACACACACACACACACACACGTCCAGCCCCCCCACACCCCTATCCCTCGGACTAAGCTTGTGTTCTGTCAGGGCTAATGAGCTGGCCGGGCGCTTGAGTGATGGATCTGAGCTGGCACTGGGCTCCCTCTGGTCCACGGGGGAGACGGATGCTCCCTCCTCTCTCCCTTTCCCTCTCCCATCTTCGTCTCCCTCGCCTCCTTCGCCTCCCTCTCCTCTCCATCTCTCCCTCTCCCTACGCTTCTCCCTCTCCTCTGCATCTCCCTCCTGGCTCTAGTTCTCCCCCCCGCTCCCTATCCTCCCTCCCTCCCCATCCGTCTCCCTCTCCCTCCTTTATTTCTCTCTTCTACCTATCCATTGTCCTCTACCTCTTCCTCTCCCCCCCATCTCCCTTTACTCTCCCTCTACCCCCCCCCCCTCTACCCCCTCTACCTACTCCCTCTCCTTCTACCCTCCCTTTCCCTTTACCCCCCCTCTACCCCCTCTACCCCTCTCCCTCTTCTTGTCCTCCCTCCCTCTCCCTTTCCTCCCTCTTCTACCTCTCCACCCTATCTCTCCCCTCCCTCCCTCTTCCATCCCCCTCCTCTTTCTTCCTGCTCTCCCACCTAATGAACCACCCCATTCAGATCTTATGTTCTTTATGCCCCCATCGATGACACAAAGTCGTTAGGCTATAGGTCCGCCCAGACATGACTCGCTTACAGCGTGTCTGGTGTGTGACTGTGTTTCTGTTCTCCGTGCATGCGGGTATTTAGGTCTATTTGTTGTGCCTTTCTGTAAGGAAGGGCGAGGGAGATGTTAATGGAGAAGTTACCCCATGTATTTAAATGTTTGTATACTACATGCTCTGGTAACCACAAGTGTGTGTGTGTGTGTGTGTGTGTGTGTGTGTGTGTGTGTGTGTGTGTGTGTGTGTGTGTGTGTGTGTGTGTGTGTGTGTGTGTGTGTGTGTGTGTGTGTGTGTGTGTGTGTGTGTGTGTGTGTGCGTGTGTGTGTGCGAGTGTGTGTGTCTGTGTGTGTGCGTGTGTGTGTGTGGTGAACGTGCGTGTGTGTGCCTGTGAGTGTGTTTGTCCTTGAGATCTCAGCATACAGCCAGTCAAACGCCTGGTGTACAGCCCCCAGGCTTGATTTATCGCCTTCTATTGTTGCTGCTCTCTGATATTGTTCAATACCGCGGAGTGTGATTGCTTCCTCCGATCCCCATCCCCCTGCCACTCCAGACCCTGCACTGTCACCACGGGGGCCCCGGAGGGCCCTACACACACTCTAATTGGTTTGGGAAGGATTTGGCAGTGGCCTTTCAACTAAAGAGAGAGACGAACAGAGTTAAACTAAGAGCAAGGCTAACAGACAGAGAAGGAGATGGAGGGAGAGACAGACAGAGGGGGGGGGGAGTAGAAGAAAGAAATGAGAGAAGAGAGAAAGGTGTGTGTGTGTGTGTGTGTGTGTGTGTGTGTGTGTGTGTGTGTGTGTGTGTGTGTGTGCGTGTGTGTGTGTGTGGCGTGTGTTTGTGGGCGGTGTGTGGGCGTGTGTTTGTGCGTATGTGTGTGTTGACAAGTGGATGTGTGAGCGTGCATGCGTTTGGGCATGTGTGCGTATGTGAGTGTGTGTGTGCGTGCATGAGGGTGGGTGTGTGTGTGTGTGTGTGTGTGAGTTTGTAACTCGGCTGGTCACGCTAGTCAGTCAATGACCTCTCAGTCGCTGCACACCTTGTATTTTTTTCGGGCTTGTTTAAAAGTGCAACTTAATAACGGCCAACATTAGAACCGGTTTCATTTTATACTCCGATGAACAACATTGGCATGCGCAGTAATGCGTTGCGCATTTAAAGAGCAGCAACTCAAATTGGACAGATGGTAACGGAATGAAACACATTCACATGCGAACATGGACAGGACCGTTTAAGAAAAAAAATGAGAAAAACTGTCAACCAGACAGAAAACTGTCAATTAAAAGTGATCTCTGAGAGCCCAGGCTATTCTGAAGTCAGTCCTACTCCTGCTAGACCCCATTCATAGTCTGATGTAAATATTGGGTTGAAGTGGAGCAGTCTTAACAGCAGTGTTGAAGCCCACTCTACATTTCAAGACCAATCTCCAGTAAGCTTTATTCCGTTTTCAGTTTCAATTTGCTGTTAAACATTTTATGCGCAAAGAACATTCACAAAAGTAAGTATTAAACCACGTCAGGGCATGCCATTATTGAAAATAATGTACTAGGCCGCATCACCAGCCCCGACATACCGAAGTCAAGGGAAACGTCTGGTCGATAGTATTATTTGACCGTGGTTATTAATGCTGGATCTGTAGCTCATTGATTCTGAACTGTTAAAGAGAGAGGTGTCTGGTTATCGGAAGATAATTCACACCCTTGGAATGCTATTGACCTGAGTGTGTGTGGGTGTGTGTGTGTGTGTTGGTGTGTGTGCACACGTGTGTGTGTGTGTGTGTGTGTGTGTGTGTGTGTGTGTGTGTGTGTGTGTGTGTGTGTGTGTGTGTGTGTGTGTGTGTGTGTGTGTGTGTGTGTGTGTGTGTGTGTGTGTGTGTGTGTGTGTGTGTGTGTGTGTGTGTTTGCTTGTGTATGTGTGCATGTATGTGTTTCAGGCGATGTATTGAGGGTTTGATTGCATTGTCATTCGGTGTTCATGCAGTGTGTAACTGTGTGGTCCAGGCCGATTTCACTTGAGCCGAGGAAAACAGGAGAGCGGCACCAGAGAGCCGAAAGGTGACACTGTCCGGTCCAGAGTGATGGATGGTGAAGCCCAGATGAGCATATTGCTCCCTTAATAAAAGCTAGCCTGTGCTCCACACACAAAGGCTGAGAGCTCTTTTTCTCTACCTTCTCTGTCTGTCTTTCAGTCTCTCGCTCACTCTCTCATAAATAATTACATCAATAAGGCCTGGATGGGGAGTATTTAAAGTGAATGCGCTACGTCTGTTATTATTAATAAAACATTTTTATTGTAATCATATAATCACATAATCGTCTTAAGTATCTATTCTGGAAAGATATTAAATGTGGAGAAAGACATGTCACACTGCCTCCTCTTATCTGTTTATTTGTAGACAAACTTGCATTTTTTTGTGCTGTTAACGGCACTCGTTTCTAATAAGCAACTTTTCGGAACACAAATACAATTTAGAAATCGTAAAGTAATTCATAGAGTATCCCAATCGCATGAACAGGAGCTAGGTTACTGTAACTCTGCAAGTTACAGTGGACGCACAATGAAGAATTTGGAACTAAACAACTCGTCTGACTCTAGGGCAGTTAGACAAATTACAATTTACAGATGTCTGGTCAATCCCTTTAAATCTATGAAATGCATACACTTCATTAAACATCATCGACATTTCGATACATGGAGGACTTAATCTTAAAATATGATATAACTTTGATTCACAATCACAGTAACTCATAATTAGATAAAAAGAAGCTAAATAGGCCACGAAGGCTGAGCAATATTCCAAAATGAGATCAACACAAGGCAAATGTTGACGGTGTTAAAGTGAATCCTTTATAAAATTAGACTTGTAATCCTCATTATTTTATTCTGCTACCCTGTTGCCAAAATACACTTCAGTACCATCAAACTATTTACTGAGAGACTTTTTAAAATGTATATTTTGTATTGTATGTCTTTCTTGTGCTCTAAACACTGCAAAATGAATTGACTGAAATGCATGACGGATATAGAAAGAGTTCAACAGAAGACGTCTTGCTGAAGCGGTGGCCTCTGTTGGGCAGTGCTAGCGCTAGTAGACAGTGCAGTTGGCAGTGGAGCGCTGCGTGCACGTGAAGTCACTGGTGACCTCTCTGTACCCACTGGCCCGGGTCAACCCACTCCCTGTGGATTATAAAGGGACACGGAGATGGTAAGCAGCTCACTAACTCATCCACAAAAATGTAAATGAAAAAGTCGCTCAAAGCCCGCCGTTGCGAAGGCTCATTGAGAAAATATTTCTGGAGAAAATGTTACACATTGGTCCACTCTGTGTGTCTTTTGGTGATTCAGAGGCATCCACCATCACCAACTCTCTGGTCCGGCTCTTTCCCAACAAGGTGATGATGTCACGTACATACACACCACGTCGCGAATTTTCACCTTTCAAAATGGAAATGGGAACCTCAACAAGGGTTGCAGTTCTGAACTCACCCTCCATGAGGTTGTACAGGTTACAATAATTGGCGCCGTGGTCTTTAACTCGGTACCAGCTCTCGGACACCGACATGGCCTATAGGGGAGGAAGAGGGTTCACTATCGGACTGTAAACTTTCTCAACAACAACAGTAGCAGGAAATAGTAAGCGCCATTGTGTCAGGGGCATGAAAGACAAAGAGAACGATAATGATGGGGGGAGCTGAAAGTGTGTGAAACCTGAACCTGAGCTTTGTCATGTGTAAAGGTTACACTGGCACATTGTTCAATGCATGCGTTATTTTTCACGCATTGTTTATGTTCACTTATAGATTGTGGTGAGAGGAATGGAGATTTAAAAAGAGTAGAATAGTTTGAGTAGTTGGTGACCTTTCCTGAAAAATTCCTTCCAAAAGGTACTTTCTGTAAGTAATATTAATGAAAATAATGTGCGGAGAGTTTGTGCATTTTTAAGAAAGCTGAGATGCGTAGAATTTGAAAGGAGGAATAAAGGCAGACAGGCAGACGGTGAGAAAAGAGGTTGAAGAGTTCAAGAGGAAAGTAAAAACAATGGCTATGTAGGTTGCTTGTCTCTCAAGCAACAATCCCACGATCGAGTGTATTTGAAAACAGATCCAGCAAACGACACCTATTCATCTATCTCATTTTTGGGGGGCAGAAAGAGGCTTTACAAGTGAGTTACCGAGACACGGCAACTGACGATGAATGGATAGGAGACCAGCCGGAAATTGATGTCATCAACGTTTCCCCATGAGGGCGAGGTGTGCTTGGCAGCTATGAAGTGGACCGAGGAGGACTTGAGCTGTGGATCACAAGGTGTTAGGAGCCGTTGCAACAATAGCCCGCCATCCAGTCAGTGATTAGATTTTATATAAAACGGTCATAACAGTAACAGTTTATTAGTAGTAATTACAGTAATTAGTTTAGGACCAACAATCTCAGATTTCCATGTTTTCACAAGTGACAAATTGGAATTTGCCCAAGAAAGAAAGAAAGACAGACAGACAGACAGACAGACAGACAGACAGACAGACAGACAGACAGACAGACAGACAGACAGACAGACAGACAGACAGACAGACAGACAGACAGACAGACAGACAGACAGACAGACAGACAGAAACATGCACAGCCTTACTTTGTAAAGGCATCTCTGACCACCCATCTTGCATCCATCTCTGCCTTGCCATTTCTTAATCTGTGAAACGAGGGCTTCATAGACAGTTTGACAGCGTATCCCAAAGTACCTGACAAAGACAACATTTACAACCGTTAGCCTTTACATATGTGGCTTTCTCGTTGTGTGTTGTTGCTCGTCGTTGTTCAAGGCAATAGCTTTTACCTAGTCTCGCAAAGCCAGACCAAACTACAAAAGCTTTGACCTTACCAAAATCCTGTCACCATTGCAAATGAAACAGCCCCATCTATTGGTCAATGTTGTTAGGGTGCCGCTGCGTAAACTTGACGCACGCTGCGTGGTGGGATGGATAACTAGTCCGCCAGGGGAGCATACTCAGTGGCAAAGAAAAACTAACATTGAAAGCTGTAATAACTGTTGTGAGGCCTGACGACTTTGTACACCAGTGGACACCTATATGCATAAATATATTCCCCCTCAGAATCAAGTGAGAGTTGTTGTTGTTGTTGTTGTTGTTGTTGTTGTTGTTGTTGTTGTTGTTGTGGTTGGTGGTGGTGGTGGTGTTGGTGTTGGTGGTGGTGTTTCGGTGCCAGCAGACCACCTCAGAGTTGTTAGTAGCATAGCTTTTGGGGGCCGTGAACAGAAGAAAACGGCCCCCAAAAGGGCATCAGGAGCAGAATAAAGTGAGAAGAAATAAGCTACTTCGGTTGCAATATATGTTCAAAGACTTTGGTTTTGAACAGTGGATATTAAACCATGCAAACAAACATAATCAACCACTATTAATATCTGTCGGAGGGAACGTTATTAAATGTCGATTAATCTTTACAAATGTCAAAAAATTAAAATGGTAATAGGCCTATGTGTTGCATTGCATATTTTAAAATGAACGAATTTAAGCTGTAGTTCTATTTAATAGCACGTTTATTTCTCGTAAAGTGTTTTACATTGTCTACAGTCATGTCGCATTTATTACATTTATTTTTGTATGTTTTTAAGCTTTAAACCAACTGCTATTAAACCTGTTCGTGTTATGATTGAGGCAAAGTCTATTAATCTAAAGGTTTGATTCATTTAGGCCACTCAAAGTAGGCTACACCAGCCCATTGTCTCAGAAATCTTTCTTAGTTCTGCTCGTCTGTTTAATGTTTAGTTAAATTCATGCAGGAGTCAGAGGAGACTTTACAGAAACACAGTTGTTTTGGACATAATTTATGATCTTCAAGACAAGATCCACTTCTAAGAATTGAGGCAAAATCTGTACATCGTAGTAAGTGAAGCTCATTGAAACCTACTATGCTCATCAATGACCAAACAACATGACTTTGTAGTTTATTTCATATATTGTGTACATTTAAAACGTAAACACTTGATTTGTATCCTATTTAAGTGTTCCCGGTAGAATGTGTGTGTGTGTGTGTGTGTGTGTGTGTGTGTGTGTGTGTGTGTGTGTGTGTGTGTGTGTGTGTGTGTGTGTGTGTGTGTGTGTGTGTGTGTGTGTGTGTGTGTGTGTGTGTGTGTGCGCGTGCGTGCGTGTGTGTGTGTGTTTTACATTTCCCTCTATTTAGAACTGCAACCTATTCTTGTGACATTTTCCATTGATTCATTGGTGGACTGACCACCAATAAACATAATTAGACCTAAAATAAAGGTCAGATAATTAAATTATGTGTTTGGAGATATTTTGGTCCAAATTGAAAACATTGAGAAAACATCAGTTTAGGAAAATCATTTGTCATTTTTGAATGGAAATGGGAGCTGAAGAGAAAACAAACACAGGTTGCTTACTTTAAGGCTACAGTTGGATCAATACTAACTACATGTAGAGAAATGAATGGAGAGAAGAGAAAGAAGGGCAATGAAACATTAGACCAGGAAAGCAAACAGACAATCTTGGTTCGTACATGTAATATAATGCTCAGCATACTATTGTAATACTTCTATATTATTATCTAAGAAAATAACATGAAGGGCCTATACTACAAATGATTTATTATTAGTAGACCCCAAAAGCAAGGGAAGAACTACATTGTATCCTTAAGGAGAAAGAGGTTAGCCCTTTAACATATGATATATTATGATAGGAATGAACAGATAATAAACCGAGAACCTACCAGTCTGCTCTGCACTGTGCGTGGAGTGGCCCCGCATCGCACAGATGGGTGGTGCTCACAGCGAGCACGAGAAAACAACCTAAAAGACGCATGATGTAGGCCTATTGCTGTAGAATCAACCTCTCAGACTATCTCTGCCTTGGATTGCCAAATCACATGAAGACACTTTCAAGTCTCTTTGTAGGGAAGGGGGCGGGGGGGGTCATCACAGGACAGTCATGTGTCCTTCTAAAAGCAATCATGTTTAATTCAATTACTTACTAATTGACACGAGGAAAGCTTTGAAAAGGCTAGCTTACAGCGCCATCTAGAGGAAACCCATGACTGTTATTATGGGCTAGGACTTAGCTTATCCTTTCTGGTCACCGTGTTGTCAAACGTTACCAAAAGGTTTTCACTAGTCTACCAGATAAGTCTAATGCATATCAGAGCTGATGGAGACATGAATTAAATTCCATTTTCATGATTATTTCTCTTTACAAGTAGGCTACATTGATACAAACTTGAATGAAAGATGTCCGATTTCCAAATTAAAAAAAAGGGTATCATCATATAAATAAACTTTGTGCTTGTCAATAATGCACTGGACTGCGTGCATAATTGTTTTTTCCGTGTTTTAGTAGAATTACCTTCGTAGCAAACGCCAGTCTCTCTCTCTCTCTCTCTCTCTCTCTCTCTCTCTCTCTCTCTCTCTCCTCTCTCTCTCTCTCTCTCTCTCTCTCTCTCTCTCTCTCTCCTCTCTCTCTCTCTCTCTCTCTCTCTCTCTCTCTCTCTCTCTCTCTCTCTCTCTCTCTCTCTCTCTCTCTCTCTCTCTCTCTCTCTCTCTCTCTCTCTCTCTCTCTCTCTCTCTCTCTCTCTCTCTCTCTCTCTCTCTCGACGTCAGTAACGCAACGAAGCACTCACCGATAGAGGGCGCTGCAGATAAGCAATTCCTAGGTTATGCAGGATGTGGATAAATACAGAAGTTAATTTCTTCATTTTATATTTAACCCATCTGTAAATCATGTTAATTATGTCTCGTTTCCAAATGTAGACATACCAGAACAACACTTTAATGCCCATAAAATAAATGACTTAAAAAGTCATGGCTTTCCTGTAAATACGGCTTTACATGACCGATTACGCTTACACTTATACTCTCTTCTTCTTACTTTCTTTGAGCCAAGATACGTTAATGGGCCTACCTTTGCTTTAACTTTTCTACGGAAAAAGTTATTTGTATATGCCCGTTATGACTGTTAGGTCCACATGAAAGTTGTTGAAGACGAATATTGCTGGCCAAACAATCCGATTTTGGCGGATATATATCCGATATGGCGGATATTAAGGTGCCATATTGGCATGGCAGGCACCTGTCCTTATACCACACGCACGCACACACACACACGCACACACGCACGCACACGCACACACACACACAGCACACACCACACACACACACACACACACACACACACACAACACACACACACGCACACACACACGCACACACACACGCACACCACGCACACACACACACACACACACACACACACACACACACACACACACACACACACACACACACACAACCACCAAAACGAGAGGCACTCCATGGTCAGGGTCAGGTCACTTCAGGTCACTTCAGGGTCAGGTCAGGAAGAAAATACGCTTGTCCGGCTCGACCTGCCCAGCGATAAATGATTGGTCGGTTTTCCCCGGAGACGACTTCAACCTGACATTCGGGGCGGGCCTTGTCCCTCACCACGTTCGCTCTTCACTGAAGTGCAACAAAGTAGAGAGAGGCTCTGGTTTGTGAAGGGTGAAGAACGACAGCAGGGCGAATGTTAGCGTGCTTTCGCCACGCAACATTGCGGACATCCTTTTTATTTTGAATTACCGTAGGTTCCTTACCATACCCGGTAATGTATTTTTTTTTGAATGGTTAATTGTAGGCAGTTTAAATCGATGACCTAATTCTGACAGTAGGGTAGTAGGTCACAAGCATATTAGAGTTGCTTTCGTGTGTGATGTCACTTTGTTAACGTGGAGCGAACAGCTGATTCCAGCCTCAAACCCATCGACGCCTCGATTCAGCCAAGACCAGCAAAAGGGATAAAGGGTAATTTACTGTACTTTTAACGGAGACATGGGAATAAATTCTCGATTAATGAACATATTCCAAAACCAATTGTAGACCAAATTCCTTGGTAAAAAAATGTTTAACTTTTTTATTAACTGATGCCAATAATCCAGATTTTCTTTGACTTTCGAAACATGGCCAACTAATGCGGACTAAGCCCTTAATGCCCTTGAAACCAAGAGTTATTTGAAGTGCGGACACTGCTCTGGAGTTATTTTCATTCTTAGGGGGCCAGGCACAGAGCCATGGAGGCTCCACTCATACGTGTATAGTAGAGGTGCTGCATGCCAGCTCAGTCCTGGTAATGTGCTCTGCAGTTTTCACACGACCAATAGATGTGTATACAGATAAGAAAATATATCTTAAATGTTTTTCTACTAAATAGGTGGATGGAGACATGCCCCTGTGTTCCACGACGTGCAGGGGCTGCAGAACAGGGGGGGCAGCAGGAAATGGTAGACATGGCAGAAACAGGCCATGAGGCGAAGGTACCAGGTCTTATCCATAGTTTTGGGTGGGGGGTATTGTCAAACCATCTAGCACGGTACGCACACTTACATTCCCACCACATTTCCTGGTACCAACCCCCTCCCCCCCTTCTGCATCCTTGCCTCCAGGACTGTCAGTGCCAGGGGTTTGCAGGGATCGGTAGGCCCGGGGCCCCCCCACTCAGGCAAACTTCCTCCTTGGAACTCTGGGGTCCCCCGAGGGAAGAGCCCCTCTTCCCCGAGTGGCAGGTGCCACTGAAGGTGACCTCTGCGCTGCTGGCCCTCACTTTCATCTACACCTTTCTCCGAGAGGTCCTGCAGCCCTACTTGGTGTTGAGCAAGAACAACTTCTACAAAGTGAGCTCCACCCTCCAGACCTTTTTCACAGGCGTACTCGTCTCCCTTGGGAAGATCCCTAGGAAGGGAAACTTTGAATGTGCGGATAGTGGCGAGAGAGAGAGTCAGGGTCATCCGAGGGGATTTTAGTTTTCGTTACATGCTTTGGATATTACCTTGGCAAATTCTTCCTCATAAAACTCTGTTTCTTTTCCTTGTTGTTGTTGTTGTTGTTGTTGTTGTTGTTGTTGTTGTTGTTGTTGTTGTTGTTGTTGTTGTTGTTCACTATCTTGCTCTGGTTGTGTCAGGTGCCAGTGCTTGTGATGAATAAGGCACTGCCATGGACATCCATCACATTGCTGGCTCTCGTATACCTGCCCGGCATACTGGCGGCCATGTTGCAGCTTCACAGAGGTACCGTCTTCCCAGCGGAGCCATCGCTCACTATTTGAATGCAACCTCTTTTGGAAATAAAATGAGGAACAACACAGTGTACTGTGTACTGTTCACACAGTACACACTTTTCTGAACTTCATTTGACTTTTTTAATGTTTTCTGATTCCCATGGAAATACATTTCATACCAAGCATTTGACTCATTTCCTTAGTGTTAAGTCATTCATCCCTCCCCGTGTTTTTTCCCCTTGTTTCCAGGGACTAAGTACCGTCGTTTCCCAGCATGGCTGGCGGGCTGGATGTCTGTACGCAAGCAGCTCGGCCTGCTGTCCTTCTACCTGGCCTGTCTTCATGCCCTCTATAGCCTCTGCTACCCCATGAGGAGATCCTACAGGTACAAAGTGCTAAACTGGGCATACCAACAGGTGGGTTGTCAGGCACAGTTGTTGACTCACAAACATTGAGAAAAGCTGTTGTTTTTTTTATATGTACTCCCTTTGATTAATGCTTAAATCTTTGCGACAGCAGCGCTAGGTACATGTACACATGTAAACAGCAACAAAGACAGCTCACACAAGATGACAAAATAAATAGGCCAATGTAAATTCTTTCTTTTGTCCCTTACTTAATTGAGTACAATGGTGAGCTGGTAATTGCAGAATCAAAGAAGAGGATAAGAGTGTCTTTGTTTTTAGGCAGTTTCAAGGAGAAAGGTATAAACACAAAATTGGCTGTTTCCCATTGGTTGGTTAATTAAATGTAAGATTTTTAAAGAACAAAGATAATGTGAATTGATTTTGTGTCTATTATAGTTAAGTTAATACATTTTCAGACTACAACAATGCATTTGTCTGTCAGGCAGTGCTGGTCAACTGAACAAAATGTATTCACTACAAATTTTTCACACGCAACCAGCATTTGTTCAGTAGTGCTTTGTTTGTAATGTATTTATACGAAAGTGGGCAAACCACCAACTGTTTTGTTATTCATTCAGACAATTGAGTGAAGCAGAAAGGGAAAGGATCAAAAAATGACAAGGAATGTAGGATACAGAACAAATAATGAATGCCACTGACACAAATAACAAAAGAAAGGGCATTTTTCCCAATTACACATTGGGTAAAAGGAGAGATCTTGACAAGGAAAATATAGAAGAGATAATCTCATCTTGGAATGGGTATATTTGCATTTGCATTTATGATGTAAAATACCTTCTTGAATTTTTTTGCTTAAGTGTTGTTTAAAGGGTTAGGCACCAACAAGCTCAACAGCTCATAGCACAGCAAACTTGTTTTTAATGGTATGTAAGGCTGAAAGGCCTGTGTTACTGTAAATGTTTCTTCATGCTTCCTCCCTAAATTCTCCTTTCCTCAATAATATTCAAGTTGAAGGGACTATATTTTAACAGGGTTAGAGTTAAGTTGAAGGGACTATATTTAACGGGGTTAGAGTTAAGTTGAAGGGACTATATTTAACAGGGTTCGAGTTAAGTTGAAGGGACTTTAACAGGGTTAGAGTTAAGTTGAAGGGACTATATTTAAAAGGGTTAGAGTTAAGTTGAAGGGACTATATTGAACAGCTCAAAAACGCTAAACGCTAGAGAAGGCATCCATCCCAGTTTGCTGATCCCAGTGGGAAAGTGGACATGAATAAAAAAAACTAACTCTGTGGCGTCTCCCGACTCAGGTGCAGCAGAAAAAAGAAGACGCCTGGGTGTCGGAGGATGTATGGCGGATGGAGATCTACATCTCCCTGGGCATCATGACCCTGGGTCTGCTGGCTGTGATCGCGGTGGCCTCTCTGCCGTCCATCTCCAACAGCCTCTCCTGGAGAGAGTTCACCTGGATACAGGTACACATAGCTTGGGCGCATTCCGCACGGGCATCTGTGTTGTTTAAGGCTGTGACAAGAACTTGAACCTGAGGCATAGTTGGTCTCAAAGTATTGATGTCACAGTAGCGTCATGGTAACAGGTGTGCACTTAAAACTGTAATCTATTACTGGCAGGTAGTACTCAATGTGGGAAAAGGTGTGGTGGACAGGAGAACAAAAAGAGTAGTCCCGTCTGCGAAGGCACCAGGGATCTGAAACAGAAGTCCTCTGTCAAATAACCTTTAATGTTGGCCGATGGAGTATGATTTCTGGTGGAAATAAATTGTGGCAAAATATTTACTTGGCAATTTATGCTAAACCCCATAATAATAAAGTGTCCCAAAACATAAATAGCAATTCAGAGAAATCGTAATTGAAACCTTTCCAGTAAAAACATAAGCAAAGAGTACATGAGTGTTGTAAATATATCTTACTTTGCAAATGTGGAGAGTTCAACATGAGACCCTCAAATACGAGTCACAAGGTCTTATTTCTATATCTTACAAAAAATCTGAAATAAACTAAACACAGTAGGAGAACATTTTAAAAAACGAGTTTACTAACTCACTCTTTCTCCCCCCCCCCCCCCCCCCCCCCCCCCCCACCCCCACACACACACACCACACACACACACACACACACACACACACACACACACACACACACACACACACACACACACACACACACACACACACACACACACACTCCCCAGAGGTCTCTGGGTTACACGGCCTTGCTGCTGGGCACAGCTCATGCCCTCGTGTTTGGTTGGAGCAAGTGGGCGGATCCCGCACAGTATGTGTGGTACACCCCCCCCTCCTTCGTCCTGGCCTCCCTGCTCCCCCTCAGCGTGCTCCTGGTCAAGGCCACCATGCTGCCTCCCTGCCTCGCCAGGAGACTGGAGCTCATCCGTAGGGGCTGGGAGCGACCAGAAAGGTCTTTAAGCCCTAAAGAGGACCCTCTTCTCACTAAACTCTGACTTGCGGTGATTTGTCAACGTCAAGGGCATTCACCACGAAAGGTTGGGGCTGCTACCTGAACATATTGTCGTTGACAAACGCTGACCGCCACATCCAGATCTGAGGGCAGCTAGTGCGTGGGTAGATACATGAGCAAGTGGCCAAATATTCAGTGGGCAGATTTGTTTTTCAATTAAGGGGCGAAGCCTGGGAGACATTGCAAGAAAAACAAGTTGAGGCAGTTGTGGGATTGTGTACACTATCGCCGGAAGCCACAGACGCTGCCAGTTGGTCTACAATGGTTTAGGTCCTGGTGGTTGACTGGTTGATTAGTTAACTTAACTCAAACTGGTAGAATATCGATTCTGACAATGGAGCGCAACCGATGATTGCATGATGCTGCTTACAGTTTATTTCAATGAATGAAGTCTGATAAATCTTCTGAAATAATGGGGCAGAACGGCATTTCAAAACGAGCGGAAATATATTCATTTAAATTGATTCCGAAAGGGTCTATAAATCTGATGCCGTTAGAACTACGTTTACACAAAGATGGTGGCATTGGACAAGCAACAAAGGAAAATCATGCGGATTGTGTCTGAAGCTGAATATTTGTATGAGTTGAGTCATAAATTGTGACTTTTTGTGGACATATTTTGCCACTTGTAATTATGACATTGCCATTGTTACATTACCAAATATTATTTATGGTTGACTGATGATACTTGATGGTCTATATCTGTATATAGTTAACTATATACCATCTAAACACCATCCCTTAAGTTTCCCTTTGTACTTCCTAAATGCTGCATCATGGCTAAAGTAGCCTTCAGAAACGAAAGAAAATTGAGTATAACTTTGATAAGCACTGTATAAAACTTAGAAATTTAGATATCTATATAGCTTCCAATGCAAGACTATGACATTTGGCAACTTATCACTAACACAGTCCTGTGTCAATGATATTTTGGTGTGACATGTATAAACATGGCGCTTATTTTCCCATGTTTGGTTTTTTTATTGCTGCTTTCTGTTGTTTACTCATGTGAGATCATGCCCTAAAACAAGTGTGACTCCATTCATGGGAATTGTTATGCAAGGACATAAAATCACTTCCTGTAACTGATATTTTCTACAAATAAAAAATGCTGGCCTGGATCTCTCTCGCTGTCGACAAGAATCTTACTATCCACAACTCCCTAAACCACACACTGCCACACCCAGCCAGCCAAGCCACACTCGTTAAAATCACACAGTTACACAGCCATTTAGAGTAGACGGAACCCTGAAAAATGCTTGGTGATTATTTTTCTCCAGGAAACATTTCTTTACCCAAGGGTATTCACTGCTATTTTAAATTAAATCGGCCCTCTTTGCCCTTGCATTATAAGCGTTGAATACATTCTCAGACAATGTGTGTATTAGGACTGTCCAACATAATGCTACAGAGTTAAACATTTTATATAGTTTTATAATATAATGTATAACATATTTTCTTTTATCATGTATACCAATGTCTCTTTTGTCATGCTTGCTAATATTCATATAATATGACAATACTTTAAATAAAATGTTTGTTTCAAATAATATTGATTCATAGTCATTGATCGCAAGGCGAGTTTTCTGAAAATTCCTTAAGAACTTGTGTAAAATAATTGACTTGTTTGTATCGCGACAGGTTACGAGTGCAGCGGTAAATATCGCGAGGTTTAATGCTGAGACGACAGGGCTGAATTCCCAAACTCTCATGATCCCTAGATCCGAGGTATCGCTAAAATACTTATTGATAAGATACATTGCTGCAGCCTCAGTCCCCAGGCTGATTCAGCGGCCGATTTGTCGAGTAGCTTCAACAAGTCGACAATGGAGATAGAAGAAAACATTAGCAAGAGTTTAGCAGGAGTCGCGATTTATGGACAATTGGAATGCAGCCTGGGAATGCTTTCGCTGGGCTTCAGCGTCAGTCCCGCGGCAAGTCAGTGCGTGAATTGACAGGGCAAATCCCATGCATCCAGAGGAGAGGCGGGGAAACCCTCTGTAAATAGAAACCTCTACCACCTGCGATGACCAGCCGGCATCTGTGTTCAGCTCTTCCAAGATGAGTGCATCATTCAAGGAGATGTAAGGTGGGTGTGTTGAATTAGGCGATAATATGTCAACATTATTACATTATTCTTTTTTAAATAGCGTTATGAGATTGTTGCGATTAATGAATTGGGGTTATTGGCGGCGCTGACCGGTAAATCTTCCTTGTGATGGAGTAGGCTGCTCATTATGAAAACACAGATTCGGTGTTATTCCCGCGTCCGTCTGGCGTGTCAAGGTTATCCATGACCTATAACGTGCTGGCTGTGCGCTTCTAGCTCTACAGGTGAAGTGTGCACGAGACAATAAAAAACGGCTTTCAAATGCATGCGTCTACCCTTGGAAATCGTGCACAGATGTTGAGCATGCAAGGTCATTGTAACAGACAACCGCTTGCTGTTGTTTGACAACCTGTTTTTTATCCCTGATTTGCGTCCTTTCCATCGAGTCAACAACGCCATTAACGTCTAAATTAACCTTTACATCTAGTCTGCATTTGACTGTTGGCACGATGTATGTCACATATTGATAAACCATCTTCACAGCAGCCTAGTATTGTCAAAATAGGCAGTAGATGATTATCCAGACTTCTGGGAAGAATATCGTAACGATGAGGCCAAACCTCCGATTTCTGGCAATTGCATATTCACTCTCTTAAATCGAATTGAATAATCTGATAACAAGGCTAGAATAGAAAATATAGCTCGTCTAAAAGGACAAGCAAAATAAACTGCATTGCCTTACAAAACACGCATAATTAAAACATAATAAATTATATAGATTTTTGTCTAGTTTGATTAAATAGACTTTTAAATAATTGTATGTCAACCATATGTGCAACTGCCATCTCCATAGACACGCAAAAACAACCGTTTACAATTCAAATGGTTTATTCCTGAATAATAAAGGCATAGTTTTATTTGCACCAATGATTTTGATAGTGTTTATCAGTGGTGAACCTTGACCCTTAAACCTTGACCCTCTGCCCCCCCCCCCCCCCTTCCCTGTTGTGAAAAAAGTGTCCTCTAGAAGTGAGGCGGTAACTTGGTTGTGTGGCAGAACTCTAACCCTTTTTTATTTCCCTAGAGGTACCGTCCAAGTGTTCCCTCCTCAGTCGAGAGAGAGCGATAGAGAGGAGCGCACCATGGATTCTATCTCCATGATGGACGGCGTCAGCCCCGTGTTCGCCACCACCAGCTCCGCCTGCTCCTCCTCCTCCTCCTCCTCTCACCCCCAACGCCAACTCCACCCGCCGTCCTTCCCCTCCTCCACCAACGGCTTGAAAAACGGCGCCCGGGACAACCCCGGTTACTCCGCCTCCCCCGGGGAAGACACGGCCCGGCCATCGGTGGCCGTCCTCGGCACGGGCGACTTCTCCAAGTGCCTGACCACCAGGCTGCTGCGGGGGGGCTACCACGTGGTGGTGGGCAGCCGGCAGCCCCAGCGCGCCGCCCACCTCTTCCCCCACGTGGTGGACGTGACGCACCATGAGGACGCGGTGGCCAAGGCCCCCCTCGTCTTCCTCGCCATCCGCCGCGAGCACTACCCCGTGCTCTGGGACCTCAAGCACCTGCTGGAAGGTGAGGGGGGGAGGGAGGGGAGGGACTGGGAGGGGAGGGAGGGGAGGAGGGAGTGGATGGAGGGGAGGGCGGGCGGGAGGGAGGGAGGGAGGGAGGGATTGAGTTGAGGGAGTAGGGATGGAGGTAAGGAAGGAAATAAGGGAGGAAGAAAGAAAGGATGATAGAAGGATATAGACACACAACACATGCCATAATAATAATAATAAAGGATCTTGTTCCTACAGGAGTCGTATGGGCCTATGCAACAGTGACTGTTACAGCTCACAGAATGCTCAAACGTGCCTTTTGGGAAAGGCGTGCACAGTTCTCATGCATAATAACAGTGTTGCACATTATTCGACCGATGGCATATGTTTATTAATCATTTCTTTCATGACAATCTTCACAAATCGCCAAGATTTGATTCACGTCACTGAATGCCGACCCCATCAGACGTTGTAAGCATTCAAATCGGGAGCGTCGGCCCCCCTAATCGTAGCCGCCACAGTATATTGAAGCCATACCCGTGCAAACAATATCAATAATGACGTGTCTGGAAACAATCCCAGGTCTCACTGCAGTGATGCTCAATCCATGCTCTGCCAGCTAACATGTCGGAACGCTTACCCGTGCCGTCCACCAGGGAAGATCTTGGTGGACGTGAGCAACAACCGGCGGGTGAACCAGTACCCCGAGTCCAACGCAGAGTACCTGGCCTCCCTGCTGCCCCAGGCGGTGGTGGTGAAGGGCTTCAACGTCATCTCGGCCTGGGCCATGCAGCAGATCTGCCCCAAGGACGCCAGCAGGCAGGTGCGCCAATAACCAGCTCAGACTCTCACTGGTGTTTGTACTGCGGTTATAGGCTGATGCACTCGCCACCAATGGCACTTTGTGTGTTGTATTTGTTCAATGCACGGGCCAAATAGGGAAGTGTGACTCAAATGGGGGGTTTGCTTTGCAGCCTACTCTAGGGAAAGGTCTTGAAGATATGTATTGTCATCCAGAGCAGCGTGCTGTACCGAAGGCCTACCGAACAGATGAGGATCGTCTGAGCTTGGGCAGAAGTAGTCGACGGCTGCCCACGTTTTCCTATCTCTAGAGGGTTTAATTCCTTTTTAATTGATGCAGGGTTTAAATGACACAGCAGCCCCTGACTGGTGAGCTGCAGATTAACTCACAGGTTTCACTGCCAGATTACTTATCAAAGGTAAAAGCATATTAACCGCTGCACTGTATAATGTTTTTAGTGCAGCTAATCTATCCAGTCAAACATATCAGAACTAGAAAGTTTCTCAGGAATAAAAAAACGCCAATGCACAAGTCAATCCAAACCCATGGAATTTGTCTCTTTTATATTGTTTAATCCATAGCTTTGATACCGTGGGTAAACTATAAAAATAAACCTACAACTCAAGACAATAGGGGGCAGTTTTAACAATGCATTTATTTTGCACTATCGTCTTCATTTTCGGCTCGTGATTCTTGAGGTGAATGTCAGGTCAAGGGCTCAGAGCAGCCCGGTACACCTGATACAGCATTACCATGGCAACGTGTGTTCCCCCTGCCAGGTGTTCATCTGCAGCGACTCCCTGGAGGCCCGGCAGCACGTGATGGAACTGGCCCGGCGGCTGCACTTCCAGCCCGTGGACATGGGGGCGCTGTCGTCGGCGCGGGACATCGAAAACATCCCCGTGCGACTCTTCCCAGCCTGGAGGGGCCCCGTGCTGTCCTCGGTGGCCCTCTCCCTCTTCTTCTTCGCCTACTCCTTCGCCCGAGACATCGTCCACCCGTACTCCAAGCGCGGCCAGAGCGACTTCTACAAGATTCCTGTGGAGATGGTGAACCGCACGCTGCCCGCCGTGGCCATCACCCTGCTGGCGCTGGTCTACCTGGCGGGCCAGCTGGCCGCCGGCCATCAGCTGTACCATGGCACCAAGTACCGCCGCTTCCCCCACTGGCTGGAGGGCTGGCTGCAGTGCCGCCGGCAGCTGGGCCTGCTGGCTTTCTTCCTGGCCGGCGTGCACGTCCTCTACAGCCTCTGTTTGCCCCTGAGGAGGTCGGAGCGCTACCTGCTGCTCAACATGGCCTACCAGCAGGTTGGAGCCGTGTGTGTTTGTTTGTGTGTCTGTGTGTGTGGGTGTTTTGCTTGGACACTTGGATGCCATCATACTTCAGCATAGGCCTTCTCTTTTGGGGGGAAGACCTGTGTCAGCAAACTGGCCTCAATCCAATGTTTAAATCCTCTTTTGAACCCTCTGTTTATGTGTTACTTCCTCATTAGTCTGGGGGGGGGTTGTCTTCATTGACATGCAAGACATCAATCAGAGCCAATAAAGCAGCAACAGTACTTCCACAAAACAAACAGCAAGAGCTAATGTCCTAGACTCTTTCTCACACCTGTTTTGGTAGAATTAGCTGTCAACTTGTTAATGTTGCATATGTCCTTGCTGCTTTACAAGTTGTGGCAGTGTCCACCAATCCTGAAAAATATTTCATTTTATATTTTATATTTTATCTACATGGAATGCAAGCATTTCATCTGATTATTTTAAACTATTACAAAATATTGTAAAAAAAAACAACAGGCATAAACATCTGATGTCTTACCTAAATTACTTTGATGTTGCTTCATTGAACTCTTTCAGTGGTGTGGTCAAATCTTAATTCTAAACGTCTGCCTTTGAGCCTGTGGTCTGAGTCTGTAGAAGACCAATAGTATGGATCCTGATTTGACCAGTCAGTGTTTGCTAATGCCTCCTTGCCCTCTTCCTCTCGCCGTGTGGTCTGCAGGTCCACGCCAATGTGGAGAACTCCTGGAACGAGGAGGAGGTGTGGAGAGTGGAGATGTACCTCTCCTTCGGGATCATGAGCCTGGGGCTCCTCTCCCTCCTGGCCATCACCTCCATTCCATCTGTCAACAGCGCCCTCAACTGGCGGGAGTTCAGCTTCATTCAGGTACAGCACTCAGAGGGAACAAATAAGCAGCCATTCAAATAAACAACGATGACTCATAGACCCCGGATGTCCGAAAGGACGAAAGGGAAAGTGTGACGAATGAAACTTCCTCCCCTGCAGTCCACGCTGGGCTACATCGCACTGCTCATCGCCACCTTCCACGGCCTGCTGTTCGGCTGGAAGCGGGCCTTCGAAGATGACGCCTACCGCTTCTACCTGCCCCCTAACTTTGTGGTGGCGCTGGCCCTGCCGGTGTGCGTCATCCTGGGGAAGGTGCTGCTGCTGCTCCCCTGCGTGGCCTACAAGCTCCACCGCATCCGGCGCGGCTGCGAGAACGGACGGGCCGCCCGCTCGCTTTGGACCCAGCCCCCCTCCGCGGGCCCCTCGGCCCTGCAGGTGTCCCCTGAGAGGGTCACCATCATGTGATCCAAACCGGAGAACCGATCTTCAAAGTGCCATGTTTGGACCGTCCATGTTGCTTTTTTGACCTGTTGTCGGGAATGAAGGGTACGGTTTGTGTCTTTTATTTTTTATTGCAATAATGAGGATCCCTGAGTCTCCCTTTCCACAACACTGTGCCATAGATAACACGCTGTCTTACCAATGCCTTCTTCATTATTTAGCGATGCCTTCATCCAGGGTTATGATGGCAAGGGCCTAACATTTGAGTATTGAGTAATGAATTTGTATTAAGTACTGTATTGATATGAGTACCTTTGCACTATTGAGAATGGATGACGTGTTAAAAAATAATTTGTTTTATTGCAAAATCTGGCGCACAAGCACATTGAGAAAAACAAAGTAGACTAATGGAAACATGGATCCAGCATAGTGCAAGAACTTGCCTTTCTTTGTTTGTTTCTGTGCCGATTGTGTCGATTGTGTCTGTATTTGTCGTCATCAACACAGTGTGATCCCATAGCTGTGACCAAGAATTTGACTCTTTTAAATGTTTTTTTAAATGCTGATATAGAGGAGACAATACAAAACGATATCAATAAGAAAGCCCACAACCTGAATGCCAAAATAAACCTGTGGCATGACTTTGTTTAAATGTTTTAAGTGGAATTATTCAACATTTGGTGTCAAGGTTCTCGCTCTATTATCTTATTTAGACGTGGTCTACCGAAGACCTTGTTGCAATGTTGAATGTCAAACATCAAAACCTGATGTGAACAAAAAGTGTTAGTTTGGTTTCCCTTGAACAGATGTACTAAGTGTACTAATTGTCTTTCAAAGAAACAATCTGTTAAGATAAATCAATTGTAATAGATATTTGGACAACACATCTGTTGAGAAAGAGACATTCTTAGCTTTTATGTCATGCTTCAATTTAATTTATTTGATAAGCATAATAGGGATTTAGTAGTCCTCACTTAAGATCAATAACAGTGGTGTTTCTATTTTTATGAATAGTTTTATTTTATTGTTTGGTTTACACAAAAAAAATTAAATATTTCCAATCGTGCAGGATTTTTCTTTGAGAACACTCTGTATGCACTTGTCTTTTGCATACCTTTATGTTGTTATTGATATTGTGACCAAAGGCTTTAATTATTTTTGAGAGAGGGGCTGAGCGAGAGTTGTTTGGCTTAATGGCGTAGGTGTTTCTTAGTTGTTACTTCAAACTATTTTGTTGATTCAAAGTATTAAATGCCAACTTAAAAGAGTTTTGGAAAACAATCTCAGTTGTTTATTAATTTACAATCAACCCATTATCCTGCTACTTTAACACTTAACTGTCAAATGAGTGATGTGCTCTTGGCAGCCCCCTTTTCTCTGCTTCCCGGCCTCCAGGGGGAGCTGTTGGTCTTCTTTCCTGGTACTCTGGATCCCACCACGCGTTCTAACCGTGAGGGTCGCAGAAGTTATCCAAAACGCATTGAAAGATCATTCTAAGGTACAGGCTGACTTTTCCTATTGTGCTTACTAGTTCAATGACTAAAGAGTCATCCAGCCACTCAAAAATGGACAATGATAGATTAGGCTTAATGAATCGTTCAATAATTTGTGACTAAAGTCCCACTGTTGTAGGCCTACTCTAAACATCAACACTCAAGTTATGCCTCTGGTCCAATCAAGTAATTTGGTCGGAACTAATTGTATAACACATAAAGTAAACTAATTGAAAACAAAACGACAAAGGGTTATGGTTAGGGTTGTGGTTCTTTTAATAGGTCCATTGTTGTGGTAAACTAGCACGTGTGTTAGGACCGTTACGGTTGCTGGGCAACGAGTCAAACAAAGATGGCCTCGGACGATGGCTTAACCCAGACCCAAACAAATGTTTTACCCAGAGCACAACAAGGTAATTAACCTTAAAGAAAAATAAAAAGCATTGTGTTTTCTGTTAAAATGTGATATTTCTTTGTATCACGTGTTATCGTCAGGCTGGACATATATTAACGATTGAATGCAGTGCAACATCTAACACAATGTCGCCATCTCACCACGACATTGACGACGTAATTTACGTTTATTGCATGAAAAGTTATCGTTAGTGCTTTGGTCACTATATACAGTGAAAGATATATACGGCAATTAGGCAAAGATTGTGTGTGTGTGTGTGTGTGTGTGTGTGTGTGTGTGTGTGTGTGTGTGTGTGTGTGTGTGTGTGTGTGTGTGTGTGTGTGTGTGTGTGTGTGTGCGCGTGTGTGCGTGCGTATGAGAGAGAGTGAGAGAGCGCGTGTGTGTGTGCGTGTGTGTGCGTATATGAGAGAGAGAGAGAGAGAGAGAGCGTGTGTGTGTGTGTGTGTGTGTGTGTGTGTGTGTGTGTGTGTGTGTGTGTGTGTGTGTGTGTGTGTGTGTGTGTGTGTGTGTGAAAACAAAGTTGCTAGTGCAGCATACAGTTCAAACACTCAAGGCCTGGTGTCAAGCCCTTCACATTAAAAGTTATTTCTAGTCCTGGTGATGCAGACCCGTCTCCACTTCCCTCCCCTCTATAGATGCCGAGAGTATTGGGCTCTCGCCAGAGCAGCCGGAGAACGAGGAGGATGTGGCCGCCAGGCTTCCTGTCGACATGTACTACCAGTACGATGAACTCTACTCCAAACCCTTTGCGACGCCAGATTCAGACATTCCTGAAAATCTACTAAACCTCTCGTATCCTTCCAGACGTTAATACTCTGCCTGTCCGAACAGTACCTTTAAAGTTGACATATTATATCACCAGGTGTGATAGGGATTAGCCGTTACAAGCCATTTTGAAAATCGATCACCAGCATACATCTAGGTGGACAATGGACATGCCAACTTGTGATGTCAGAAGAGGCAGATTTTCAAAACGTCTTGTAACGCCTAATAACCCCTGGTGGTATAATATGTCACCTTTAACAAACATTTTGATGGCAGCTCTATAACTGAGCCTGGATCCTTAAATCATGTGTGAAGTCACTCGTTCGGATATGACTGTGGACGCAGAGCCAACCTCCAGCTGCTGGACGAGAGCACCCTGGCCTTCATTGCGGGGAACGTCCTGGTTATGCTGGACATTTCCACCAAGCAGCAGCACTACCTTCGCTCGTGTAGCGGCGGAGGGATCGGCGCCATCATGGTGAGGTGCAGCCTTAAAGGAACTCACACACCGCCCCCAACAAACACCAGCATGAGGCCCGTTGGTTGGCTGTGTCTTATCCAATTGGTGTCCAAACGGTACCACCGTCTAAAACTTCTCTAAGGTGTTTGATAGGTCCGAATGCAAACATGTTTTAAGGCTTGTTGGATGTCTGTCATGGAACATCTCAGTTAGCAGACGTTAAATTCATATTTATCGCCAAAGTGTGCTGAAAACAAAACTCCAATAGAACACAGAAGCACATACGTTATATGCAACGTGTGCTGAATAGAAAACTTTATATTGCACAATATAGAATTAATATAGGCAGGGCTTTTACTTTTCTGAATTGACATTTCTGCATTTAGGGAGTAATGAAGTTTGAGTAATGAAGTGTATCTGTTCTGTTAAGGTGTGTATTTGTTTATGTGTTCCACCATAGTCCCACCCCAGCAAAGAATACTTTGCTGTGGCGGAGAAGGGCCACCAGCCTTTCATCGTGGTCTACGAATATCCCTCACTTCAGCCCTACCGCCTCCTCCGGGGTACAGTAGGCCAAGTGAATCACAGCTGCTGCTGGATCAATATTATGGATTGTTTACTATACGTATCACGAGACTGGAGTTATGTTTCAATGGATAAGCTAATATTGTTATGGCCTGATCCCTAGTTTCCCATCTTGCATTAATAAGGTCAATTTACTCTCATGATTTGAGTTGTGTTTTCGATCCTCTATATTCTAAAGGTCTGCATGTAGATAAATTACAGACAAATACAGATTGTAGATATTCAATTCGATTTTTTAACACTATTCTATACAATATTTCAATGGATTTCTTTGAACAAACTAAAATCTTTATAATTTTTCAAGGGTTAAATATTGAAAAAGGAAATTACATTTTAAGAGAAAGCATACTTAAAACATGGCCAGGACTATTTTTCTAGGTTCAAACTATGATATCCAGGCGCCGTCACGTGTCATGGCGAGTTATAATGAGCTTCTTTGTGTGTTTCAGGTGGTACAGCGCTAGCGTACAGTTACGTGGATTTCAGCCCTGACGGCTCCCTCCTGGCCAGTGTGGGCAGTGCGCCCGACTACATGCTGACCCTTTGGGACTGGAAACATGAGCAGGTGGTGTTGCGCTGCAAGGCCTTCTCCCAGGAGGTCTACAGAGTGACCTTCTCGCCAGAGAACCCAGCACATATGACCACCTCAGGATCTGGACACATCAAGCAAGTGGCGATGATAGTCTGTGCATATTAGCATATAGTAATGGAGACATTGTGCACATGCATATATGCACATATGTGTATGCTGTTTATTGGAGATACTTGAATACAAAAATATTTTTTCTGTTGTATGTGATTCTTTGTTCAAATAGATTTTGGAAAATGGCCAGCACGTTTACCGGCCTCAAACTGCAAGGGCTTCTGGGAATGTTTGGGAAGACATCCATCACTGACATTGAATGCTATGTGGAACTACCTGATGGAAAGGTGTGTGTGAGCAGCTTCCATTTCTTATAGCATACCCCAAAATAAGACTAAAATGTTGTTAAGCAGTAATGATCTTTAGCTTTGTATCATTGTATGGATGAATTGATGGACAAACAACAAAATATATTTTGTCGAAGGAGTTTAGGGCTTTCCTGTCATCCATTATTTCTCTTTTAAATTTGTCCTATGGGGCTTAATAACATAGCAGCCATCTTGGGTATGTTGATTCGAAACGCTGGCTGGGTGGGGGGAGGGTTAGGGACCGCCTCTCCCAGATAGCAGTTGGTTTGCGATCCAGGATTGGCAGCTCGGTGAACAGAGCCCATGACGGCCGTATGGATTAAAACACCCGTCCTTATTTTAATGCTCTGTGTCTGGCAGGTGGTGTCGGGGTCAAAGTGGGGCAACATGCTGGTGTGGGACGGGGGTCTGATCAAGGTGGAGGTCTGTCGCAAGAATAAGAAAACCTGCCACGCAGGGACCATCCAGCAGTTTTCCCTGGACAAGGGCGAGCTCATGTCCATAGGAGCGGATGGAGCTATCAGGGTAGGCTGTCTTCTTCAACAAGGCCTTTCACAATAAAAGTTGCTATATATGGCCATCATGAAAATATCATACTTGGTACTTTTTCTTTATATTTGAAGCAGTTAGTGTTTGCTCAAATGATAGTCAAATTACAAATGAAAAGTGCTTGTGTGTATGGGAAGTTATTGAAACCCATTCCATACAAACGGTGTTCCTGTCTTGTGGCTGTAGACGTGGGACTTTGAGATCATCAACACCGCCAACGCAAGCAACGACAGCGGCCTGTTTGAGATGGAGCCCATGAACGAGCTCCTGATGGGGGCTGAAGCCAGCCTCTGCTCCCTGGTCAAGAGCTCCGTGCCAGACTCTTCCATCTGGTTTGCACAGGTCAGAGGGCAAAGGCCACCCGACACTCTTATCAATGGCTATGTGCACATGTAAAAAAGTTCCTTGTTTCCTCAAAACTGTCAATGCCAATGTAATCTCTCGAATTATTCTCACATTCTAGGACTCTAATGGGGGAGTTTGGAGACTGGATCTCTCCTTCTCCAATATTGTGAGTGAGCTGCCAATTTATCATATTTTCCTCTCTGTAATCACAGGTGGAAATTTGTCATCTGGGGATGATGATGATGATGATGATGATGATGATGATGGAACCACAAACGCTCAGTTTAATTGCAGCAGAGCTGACGCCATCATGACCATTGTGTGGAAAAGGTCATCCATGGTACCCCTGTGAAGTACAATATCTCTCTTCCATGTGTGTTTCTGTGTCTGAAGTCTGAGGAGCCCACGTGTCTGTTTACCTGTCATGCTGGGGCCATCCAGGGAATGGATGTCTCCAGGGCAAGTCACCTGATGGCCACTACCGCTCTGGACTGTGAGTGGAGTAGCTCTACGACACACGCGCGCACGCACGCACACACACACACACGCACACGCACACACACAATAATGAAGAATGACGTACATATGCTATCATCTCTTCCGCAGGCTCTGTCAAGGTTTTTGACTTTTTGTCCAAAACTGAACTGACCTGCAGCCAATTCAAACAAGGCGGGACTGCACTCATCTGGGCTCCGTCTTTGGTACGCTTGTTTCGTGTGTGTGTGTGTGTGTGTGTGTGTGTGTGTGTGTGTGTGTGTGTGTGTGTGTGTGTGTGTGTGTTGTGTGTGTGTGTGTGTGGTGTGTGTGTGTTGTGTGTGTGTGTGTGTATGCAATTCATATAACAAACCGCATGCAACAAATGCACGTACATG
>OLKM01000211.1:231431-259367 GCA_900291075.1 Melanogrammus aeglefinus
TCACACACATACACTCAACACACACCTCTATAATCACACACATACACTTAACACACACCTCTATAATCACACACACATGCACAACACACAACTCTATTATCACACACACGTGCGCAACACACAACTCTATACCCCACACACATTTTATAGGACAGCAAACCTAAAATTCCTAATTTATGAAGTGAATGAATGCACACTTTACAAGACAGGTGCGTTATTTAACCATTAATGAACATAAGTTCACACAGTAATAAACATTGCATTAACAGTTAACTCATGGTCTAGTAATTATTTAGTGATGGTGCTCTTGTTGACTCATGGTGTTCCTGTTAACGTCCTCCCTTCTCTTCTCCGCCACCCTGGTAGATTCCGGGACGCAATGTCGTGGGACACCATAACGGTGTCAGCCGTGGACAGCGAGCACCGCGTCAGCACATACCGCCTGCCGGCCCAGGTTGAGGTCAGAGGGCACGGGGTCGCTGGCGCTTGGGGGGGCCTGGGACGGCCCGGGACAGCCCGGCACGCAGGGCCGCCGGGGGTCCAGGATGGAGCCCGGGAAAGACGGAGGCAGGAAAGACGGTGATATATATCTAGATCTAGATCTACATCTACATCTATCGATATCAACATATCGATAGATGTAGCTGTAGACGGATTGATCCCATTCCAACCGATACATGTACTCTCACAACGCCGAGTGTACTTCTGCTTTAACTAATACTGTTATATGCTAGAGTCATCTTTATGCTTGTATCAGTAAAATAAATCGTTCAATATCAACACCCCCGGACGAAAAACTGTGCTTGGAATAATGCAGAGTGGGTGTGTGTCCTGACAGCGGCCGGGGAGAGACAGCACGCCTCCCACCTCTCCACCGGGACTCCTGGGGGCCCCAAGGTGGCCGGCATGCAGGCAGAGAGGCTCCAGCGTGCGGCTGAGAAGGCTGAGCGAGCCCAGGCGCAGATCGACACCTGGAAGAAGAAGTGGGCCGAACTGTGAGCACTACACCCATATCGGCTGCTAGAGTTAGAAGGAGAAGGGAAAAAAGTCCTGGTCAAAAGAAGCCAAAGTACTTTATTTCTTTTTCTCCTCGTGGTAATGTAATTGACGTCGCTGGCAGTTACTCTCTTATAGAATCAACTAGCTGAGGGGGACGGTTCCCCTTTAGCGTGAATCTTATTAAAGATTCCCTTAAAGATCAAATGATACAGGAATGTTGGGACGAAGAAACGAATGAGATTCCCTGAGTTATGTTGTTTGAAACGGTCCCTTCTTATCATATCTCTTTCAGTTATGCCGCCAAGCCGGATGAGAACTGCGAGGACCCTGCCGACGTGCTGGCCATCCAGCAGGCCATAGAGAACATGGGAGACTTCAAACTGAAGACGGACAAGGACTACAGCGTGCCTGAGCACCTGAGGACTAGCGCCGATAAGAAGAGGGCCGAACTGGTGGCGCTGGAAGGACAGGTAGCAACAGGAGCAGCTTACTGTTGCACCTTGTTGGCTCATTCAATCAGTACTAGGACTCACTTCTTCTATACACAATAATAATAATAATCAGATTCTAGTTAGCAAGACTACAGCTGCAAATAAGGTGACATTAATTTGCAGTCCGTGCTGGCAGGCTGAACATTTCAACCAATAATAGGATTTATCATAAATTATTATAAAAAACTATTTTTTTACCATATCGCCCTCCCTTATTCCTCCTATTACTCAGTTTCCCGGTGCTGTGCAATGACAACACAAGAAACTCAGTTCTATGCATTTTCCATCCATCCTTCCCTCCCAGGTCTACGCCAAGAAGACGGAGATGAACGCTCGCGTCGTGGCTCTGCGGGATGTCAAGGTGCGCCTGGTGTCCCGACAGCGCCGGTGGTCCCAGCGGCTGCAGCGGGTCGGGCAGCAGCTGCCGCCGCACCTGGTCCGCCCCGTGCCAGCCCCGCTGGTCCTGCGCCCGGAGGAGGTGCCGGAGAGACGGCTGCAGTACAGCCGCGCCACGCTGGAGCGCTACGCAGCCCTGCGAGCTGACGGGTGAGCGGGGAACCGCCAACCACTCGTTGTCAGCTAACAGTTCGAAGCAGCCAGAACCTCAAAGGGGAGCCGCCGTTAATAATCGTCGCTATATTGTGAAACCAAATAAATAAAGGCAAATGTACAGTGTGTACTAAGACGTCACTGGTTTGAATGGGACTGATCGGGAATGCAAATCGCTGACCAGTGATGTCCACAACCCAACTTTTGGGGGTTTTTCGCCAGGAAAAAGAGTTGATGATACAGAGGCTGATTTCAGTTTTTGGTGAAACGGATTTGTTGTTTAAGTTTAAGATACGTTATGAAAATCCTTAATTTTCGCCAGGCCCACCAATCAGACACAGGAAGGGAACGGTCCGACTCTTCTAGAACAGCTGGAGCAAGAGATGCTGGGAGCAGAGGAGGAAGAGGAGGATGAAGCTGAGGAAGAGGATGGAACTCCCTACCCGGCAGTCAAGATCAACGATATTCCAACGCCAGCGGCAATGCCAGTGGCAACGGAGCTTGAGAAGGAGTTGAGGATGGAGCAGGAGATCCGGTGGACGTACGAGCAAGACTGCCTTCTGGAGCAGGTATACTGTTCTAGAGTCTAGACCCAATGCTGTTGTTGACGTTCCATAATGATGGAAGAAGGTTAGAGCTGGGCTATTGCTCAGTAGCTTGCTTGATTGTTATTGTACGAGGGTGACGAGTATATATGTATATTTATAGATATTATGTAAAATAAAATCCATACATACGTATATTTATGTACGTCAAAACTGTGCTTTTACATATATGTCATCCAACATTTAGGTTTAAAAAAAAATGTAAATAAAGATTAAGACGTACTAGTACCATGGACTAAAGATGATCAACATACGACATTTCAGGGAAAAATATACATTTTGGATACATTCTACCTGGGGGACGCTCTTTCTCCTCTGTCGCCACAACCGAATAAGATACTCCATTTCCCACGTTCCCTTGTTCCCAGATGGCTGAAGCCAGGGTCGGGTTCGACGGCGAGCTGCGCCTGCTGCGCCACCAGAAGCTGGAGCTGGACTGCCTGGTGAAGCGGGCCGACCTGCAGCATGTCACGCTCTTCCAGGAGCTGCTGCTGCTGCAGGACTTTGAGGACAGCCAGAGCCCGCTGCAGGGGAGGCTGCAGGCGCACCGGGACGACGAGAGGGGCGTCATGGTACGGGGGGGCCGCTGTGTGTGTGTGTGTGTGTGTGTGTGTGTGTGTGTGTGTGTGTGTGTGTGTGTGTGTGTGTGTGTGTGTGTGTGTGTGTGTGTGTGTGTGTGTGTGTGTGTGTGTGTGTGTGTGTCTGCAGGGGTGCTGGCACTGGGGGTTGGTCTTCCAGTACGGGATCCACCGCGTGTATGTGAGCCAACGAGCCACACACACTTTACCCTTTATAATCACATCATTTCTTGCTCTCACTGTTTTAGTTTCTCTATTTATTATTAGCTTTTGTATTTATTATTGTGATATTGTATTGATGCTACTACTTATTTTTTACTTATGTTACTTATGATCACTTCCAGAGAGAAACTCTGAATCTGAATCTGAATAGTTGTTGCCGAAGGAAGTGGTAAGAAGAAGGAGTTTAAATTCACTGGAGTCCCCCAGTGGTCACTGAAATACTGATCGTCCAATCACACGGCCCAACAGGTGTGTAAGGATCGGACGTCCCTATGCCCAGTATATCGATGTGGTCCTGGTCTCTTCCATGCCACAGGACCAACTGGATGGGTGTGGGGAGCAGCTGGAAGCCAAGCGGGATGACATTGGAAAGTTGCAGGAGAGCGACCAGGCGATGACGGCCGCCCTCCAAGCCTCGGTGGGAAAGAACCACCCGTTGGCAGACTTCCTCACTCGGGTCTTTAAGAAGAAGATCAAGCGCATCAAAGCCAAGGAACCGGGTGAAGAGGAAGGTGAATGGGAAGGGTGTGTGTGTGTGTGTGTGTGTGTGTGTGTGTGTGTGTGTGTGTGTGTGTGTGTGTGTGTGTGTGTGTGTGTGTGTGTGTGTGTGTGTGTTGTGTGTCTGTCTGTGTCTGTGTCTGTGTGTGTGTGTGTGTGTGAGTGCATGTGTGAGTGCATGTGTGAGTGCATGTGAGCATTTTTATTCACAAATCCTCCTGTTTATTTTCTGCATTTATTGACAGTTTCTTTCAGTAGTTTTTATGTATTTATTTGTCCTGTGCTTTCTGCTGCGGAACCCTTATTCGTCTGATGGTAATGTGTGTGTGTTCAGAGGAGGAGATGGACAGTGAGGAGGAGGAGGATGAAGACTCTGATGAAGACGACAGCGTTTCCAACGGCGGCGAGGCTCTGGACGACAGCGTCTGTCCTCCCAGTCAGTGCCACACTTCTGCTTCCCTCCTCTCTCACCCTCTTGTAACACGTTGGTCGGCTGTTCTTTTTAAAGTCGGCTAGTGCACCGATGTATATTTGTAGATTTATTTGTCACATAGAGCCTTCCTATAATCACATTGGATATAATGTTGTTATCGTCTGCAGGCTTGGTGTATGATGGTCAGGAGCGTTTTATTTAGATTTTCCTTTCAACATCATAAAGAAATGCTTGGAAGAATGTTTTGGTGATGTTTTGCTTCGCATTTGTACATGCGTGGGGGCTTGTTTGTGTGTGTGTGTGTGTGTTGGGACGTGCCCGTGCATTTCTGTGTGCATGCATGCCTTTGCATCTGTGAGCATGTTTGTGTATATCTGTGTATGTGTATGTGTGGTGGCTGCATGCGTGCGCGTATGTGTGTGTGTATGTGTGCGCGTGTGTGTCTTTATGTATATATTATATATATGTATATATTTGTAAGTGCGTGCGTGTATGTATATGTGTGTGTGTGTGTGTGTGTGTGTGTGTGTGTGTGTGTGTGTGTGTGTGTGTGTGTGTGTGTGTGTGTGTGTGTGTGTGTGTGTGTGTGTGTGTGTGTGGTGGTGTGTGGTGTGCGTGTGTGTGTGTGTGTGTGCCTGTCGTGTGTGTGTGTGTGTGTGTGTGTGTGTGTGTGTGTGTGTGTGCGTGCGTGCGTGTGTGTGTGTGTGTGTGTGTGTGTGTGTGTGGTGTGTGTGTGTGTGTGTGTGTGTGTGTGTGTGTGTGTGTGTGTGAGGGCCTGCGTGCGTGTGTCAGACTGTGAGCCGGAGCTCTTTGAGATGGTGATCCGGCTGAGGGAGCAGCGTCTGGACCTGGAGGACCAGCTGGCCGAGGAGAAGGTCGCGGCGGAGAGCCTGAAGAAGGAGTACGACTCTCTGGCCAAGAAGGTGCCCCCATCTCTCTCTCGCTCTCCCCTTCTCTCTCACTCTCTTGTCCCATATTTAGAACCAATCTTTTTATATCTTTGTATGTATTTTTATTTTCAAAAGATTGGTTAACAGATTTTAATCCATGTTGTCAATCTGAAGGTGACACAAACCAACAAAGCACAATGCAATGGCCAGTATAAATACATGCTTCATACGTAGCCCCCATCTAAAACAGGTCAACAACAGATTGGATACAATGCAATGAGATCAACTACTACAAATTAGGGTTAGTTAGAGTCCTGCAGTAGATCAGTCCTCCAGTCCAACTAGGCCCATCCAGGATAAGCAGGAGTCTTATTAACCCAAAATAATTAGTTTGAAACAAACCAATCCATGCATTTAAATGCAAAAAGACTGGTACCCAAAGTGCTCTGGACATGTGTCACTAACCTTTCATTGCTTCATGCGGGCTCTTGAAAATATCTCCAATTTTCTTTGGATCGAGACATAGCTAGTCTGAAGCACAAGCAATGCAATGAACAAGGTTTCATTAAACTTAACCACCGCTATGACTAGATGTCTAGTAAACATTACTCACAAAGTTGAATTGTGTGTGTGTGTGTGTGTGTGTGTGTGTGTGTGTGTGTGTGTGTGTGTGTGTGTGTGTGTGTGTGTGTGTGTGTGTGTGTGTGCAGTGTGCGTGCGTGCATGTGTTGTGTGTGTGTGTTTGTGTGTGTGTGTTGTGTCTCCACAGTTGAAGGTGGTGCAGGCCAGTGTGAAGGCGGCTGAGGAGCAGCTGGAGATGCTGAGCAGGGAGCTGCAGCAGAGGCTCAACCAGCTGTACGTGGCGGTCCCTCTCAGACTGCACCAGGTAGCCCCCTCAGCCACTGCTCCTCTAGAGACTACCACTGCGCCTAGAGCGACTCTGTGCAGCCCGAGGTGCACAATTATGGATTTGTTTCAAGAACTGAAAAGCCATATTCATTCGAGTTCATAAATATTATGAGTGATTATAAATTATCGATATAAAAGGTATTTTATAGTATACAAAAATTGAAAAATGTTTATTTTACGGCTTTATTGAATACATTGAAATCTCTCTCTCTCCCTCCCTCCCTCTCGCTCTCTCTCTCTCTCTCTCTCTCTCTCTCTCTCTCTCTCTCTCTCTCTCTCTCTCTCTCTCTCTCTCTCTCTCTCTCTCTCTCTCTCTCTCTCTCTCTCTCTCTCTCTCTCTCTCTCTCTCCATCCCCCCCTCTCTCCCTCCCCCCGCCCCCTTTCCCCCCCCCTCCCAGATTGAGTTTGTGCGTGGCGGCGCGGTGCCGTCGGACCTGTCCCAGGCGGTAGTGGTGGGCCGGGGCGTGGTGCCGGGCCTCCAGGCGCGGGTCCAGGGGCTGCAGGCGGAGAAGCAGCAGCAGCGGGAGCAGTACCGCCTGGCCCGGCAGCAGCACGTCCTGCTGCTGCGCCACAGGGCCCACATGGAGGCCCAGCTCCTCGGTGGGACGGCACACTGCTGGGGTCACACACTGGGGGGGGGGGGCGGCACCATGTAGAGCACACACACGGGGGGAGGGGTGGGGGGAGAATGATCCAGGTGGACCTGTTGCTTTGTAGCTTGACAATACAGTTTGTGGCCAGGAGCAGACTTTGACCCTTAAGCGATGCCTGCGTGGAACGCAAACATTAACTGAGAGCCCTGACAAGTTGAACTGTCTTTGGGGTTTTGAAAGGAAGATGCTGTACTGTGTGTGTGTGTCTGTGTGTGCGTGTGTGTGTGTCAAGAGGCATCCATGACCTTCGGTTTGTGAAGGTCAGGCAGAAGAGGCTCATGAAGTTCCTCTAGCAACCTTAAGTGACCACGGGAAGATGTAGTGATTTAATTCTCCTAATATCATTTTTCATATTTAACATTTGTATCGTTAGTTATTCGAGTGACTTTAACATTTGTATCGTTAGTTATTCGAGTGACTTGAAAGTTTGAAACCTATCAATACTTACATTTAAATATAAAACTTGTCCCTGCCGCTTCAGATAACTCTTCGGTCGCCATAATCCAACGCGCAATGAATGTTGGGATACCGCAATGAATGTTGGGATACCGCAATGAATGTGTGTGTGTGTAGAGGCAGAGCAGCGCTGCACCCTGAAGCAGATGCAGAAGCTGGGCCGGCTGGTGGACGTGGAGGCCCTGCCCAGCCTGGTGGCCAACATGAACCTCCAGCAGGAGAAGAGCCGCCTGGACACCCAGCTCAGAGAGGCCGCCCGCGCCAAGGAGGCCAAGCACTGGGAGGTACTCAGTGTGTGTGTGTCTGTGTGTGTTGGTCCCTTGTTCTAAAAGCAGATTGCACCTAGTGGCAGAGTTAGCATTGTTGCAGCTTGTTGCAGTTGATGCATTGATTTTGTGTGTTGTGTGTGTGGTGACTGTGTGTGCCTACGGAGTGTGTGTCCGTGTGTGTGTAAAGTGCCATGTGTGTGTGGTGTGTGTGTGTGTGTGTGTGTGTGTGTGTGTGTGTGTGTGTGTGTGTGTGTGTCTGTGTCTGTGTCTGTGTCTGTGTTTCAGGCTAAGCTGGACAAGGCCCAACAGGCCTTGATGGAAGTGACCCGGGCTCACACTGAACGCCTGGTTAAAAAGAACACCCTTATTTGTGGGAAGAGGAAACTGGAGGAACTGATGAAAGTCAGGCAGAAGAAAAAGGTGTGTGTGTGTGTGTGTGTGTGTGTAACATGGGAATAATGTCTGTAGCTGAGGGCTAATGGTGGGAAAAATGTGAATTACCAATGTAAGTCACTTTGGATAAAAGTGACTGCTAAATGCCCTGAATGTAAATATAAACAGTGTGTGTGTGTGTGTGTGTGTGTGTGTGTGTGTGTGTGTGTGTGTGTGTGTGTGTGTGTGTGTGTGTGTGTGTGTGTGTGTGTGTGTGTGTGTGTGTGTGTGTGTGTTCCCACCCTAGAGGGGGCGGTTTGACGGCCAGCGGCTGCGGGAGGACCTGGGGAGGCTGCGGCGGCTGGTGCGGACCCAGCGGGATGAAGCGCAGGTCATCCAGAGGGAGATCCATATCCTGTCCCGCAAGGGGGGCCCCGTGCTGCCCCCCAAGCAGGGGACGCCCCGACCACATCCGGCGGGGCTGCTGCCTCCTCTGCCCCTCCAAGGCGGCTTCGTCGGAAACGTCAGCCCCAAAATGTGGCGAACCAACCGACATGCGGCCCGCAGGACGGACAGAGGGGCCGTCGCCTGGCAACCAGTCAGGCCTTATGTGAAGAGTGAACGGAAACTCAAATACACCAAACACGCAAGGTCAAACGTTGAAAGAGGCCACGGTCAACTCTGTCACCTGGTTGAATCACTATTGACAGTGGAAATGTTTTTTTTAGATGTAGTAAAATAAATGTTTGCTCAACCAGCCTGTCTCTGTGGTGATACGACCTGTGGGAACACCCGGTGTCAATAAGCATGACACGGTCATGGTCTCTGTGTGTCCAATCCATGCATGTTTGTGTGAAACAATGATCTACTTGGCAGTGCACTAATTGTTTTACCTAACTTTTAGTTGATTCTGTGATGGGGCAGGGAGTGTGTGTAAGTGGGCTTTGAGTTTGGGATCTTGACGTCGGCTAGACCTGTCTTTTCGAATGTGACTTGTGCGATCCAATCCCGCCAGAACACATCTATTGTCCATGTTGGCCCTTTTTGTGGACGCATACACCCAAGTTAGACTGGGTCGTATACTGTTGGAGTCTCAGCGTAGTGAAGACACAATCAGGCCATGATCAGATCCGAGCCCCAACTGCTTAATTAAAACCACGCCTCATGCCCTGAACAGCATCTCATGCCTCTCAGTTTACATATGATACTAACAATAAAAGTGCAGTGTGTGGGATTAACCACATCCATTCCAACGATGTATGAGAAGCTGCGGTGGCCACTGGTCTGTTAAGTGCCTAAAAAAGATGTCACCGTCTACGACAGCATCCAAGAGTCAAGCGATGACGTTAAATTCTTAATTTGCATTTAGTTGTTTAGTCTGTACAACTTTTGGTCACAGCTTCCAAGTCAAATGGTAATTATTATGTAAACAGACATCAAGATTCAGAAGTACCTATTGAAGTGGTTTCATAGCCTCACTGAAGTATGGCATGTGATCTATGAAGTGTGAGCCTCATTGCAGTGGGTGGATGGATGGGTAGAAGCAAGGATTAGGGAATGGATAGAAAACTACATTGGCTCTATTTTCAAGTTACACTAAATTTTCAATAAAATTATATGTATAATTCTGATCTCCGTAGCATTGACTATTCTGTTGTAGTTGTGCTAACGAAACGTTTGGGGGCGCTAATACTGGTTTTGCATTTGTAACACATTTGGCGCAACTAAGCACCCTTACCTGCAATCATGTCGCTTATGCTAGGATTGTTGTTGTGTTTATTCTGCACAGTGTGTATCTTTTTGTTAAGATTACTTTTAGTAGTCAATTCTGGTCCGAACTGTAAACCTGGAGGGAAAGGCTCTGTCTGCGTGCTGGTAGTAGCTGGGTCAGGTAATTGCTTTGAATTATAAACGTTGCCGATATTGTTTGTAAATGATCTTACTTCAGCGGCGGTTCTTTTTACGCCTCTTGAAATATCAGTCACTACATAAATATGAACTACAGTATCTGCCACGGTAGAGTAAGGTTGATGATGCCGCTTTGATGCATACTATCTCAGGAGATGATGGTTTCTCCTGAAATAGTATGTAAGCGTATTCTTTATACAATATTGTTGTTAGGTTTGCAAAGACACTACGGAAGTGTTGAGTGTTATGTATTTCTTCAGTACCGATCTTGTAAAAAACTGTAAAAAATAAACGAACTATAGAATAGAAAGTGTCTCTTCTAATACAAATATGACAATGATCTTTCATGGTATAACATTACACTTTATTCATTGCACTCATGGTTGGTTAGGCTATTACAATTACCCGTAAACTCTTGGATAAGATTAGGAATACAGTCTTTCTTTCAAATCCCCAAAATTTGGTTCTGTGTCCCATATTGTTAGTCAGAGACAGACATTGGTTTCATTTGTCTTCCCTAGAAATGCATTTGCTTATTCATGACTGCATGTTTAACAATACTTTGAACTCAAGAGTTGTCATGTGTGTCCTTAAACAGGGGGACACACCACAGAAATCCTCCGACTGATGGAGAGTCTGTCGCCGTCCTACAAACCCCGCCACTACGTCATCGCGGACACTGACCGGATGAGTGAGGAGAAAATCCGTGCCTTTGAAAGCGCCAAAGAAAATGCAGCCAGCGGGTCAAAGGTATACACGCCAGATAGAACGCTAAAGGCTAAGTAAATGGGAGATAGTCTGGCATGAAAACAACCATGTGAAAATCACCACCTCCAGCAGATGGCGTCGTTGTAGTTTTTGTTTGAGCTTCACTAAACAGGAACGGTAACCTGACGTGCCAGTAGGTTTGTTTCAAAGAACCATATGGTAAGTTGTCCTTGGAAATTGTTAGGAAAATACTTGGCAGGTGATTGGATAAACCATCTGTCCATCAGCGTAGATCAAGTTGTTCCTCATGGGACACAAATTGGGCTGAACCAATGGTAGTTTGGCCATAACTTAGGCACATCATTTAAGCCTTTCAAATGTGAAGCTGCCTCATGAGGGTAGAGGAATGGTTACCCAGGATAGAATGCTATGCATACATCTTGTTCATACTGGATCAGATTCAATATGTATATATATTTTTTTACATTGTTTGAAACACACTGTACATCTGCCGACTCAAATTGGTAACCATTGGGCAGAAGTACCCAGTTAGTAGTAATGATGTGCAATAGCTCCGTCATTACTGATAAAAGACAATGTTTATCTCCTCTAGTATACGGTCCACCGGATCCCGCGCAGTCGAGAGGTTCTGCAGTCCTGGAGTTCTTCGTTGAAGAGTACCCTCAACGCCCTGCTCTACTCCGTACCCTTGGTCTTTAGACTCCGACCGGACGTGGTACGTTCAACCTGCCGCTCAACATTAGAATATTGACTCCAGACTGTGTGTGTGTTGGTGTGTGCGTGCGTGCGTGTGTGTGTGCGTGTGCGTGTGTGTCCAGCTAGTACAATTTCCTAGCTCACAGTTAAAGAGTACCCTCAATGGTGAATGGTCTCGAAGTAGCGTGCTACCCTAGTGGGCGTGTTGTTTGAAACGCTGACAGATGCAGAAGCTGACTGAATTTCTGGAAAAGGCCCTCAAACTCCCAGCACATAATCACTCTGGCCCACTGGGAACACAGCTGTCTTCTTGTCCAGCGTTGTAACTCCAAAAAAACACCCTCCGCACTCTGATCCAACCGCATTTGCCCATATCAATTGTTTTACCCGCAATATATTATTGTTGTGTCCATGCCTTTTTTTCATTGCGCTCAAACTTTTAACTGCTGTGTCCATGACACTTAAGGCATGTAAAATAAATTGAAACCATGCATCCCAGAGAAATCAGCGGCCTCTTCTCCCAGCATTCCCTTCAGTTTGATTCTCAAGGCCCCCCACCTGAGACCCTCTCGGCTGGACTGACCATCCTCCACCATCTGGTCACAGTGCAGCTCTCCTGGAGCATATTTAATATCAGAGGCTGGTTTTTATGTATGCAGTTATGCTTCAGAGGAAACCTTGTCTTTCTCTCTGTACCTGTGGTTTCTGAGCACTTTAGAGTTGGAAGGGAAAGCTATCATTCTGGCATTAAGACTGTGTTGCCCAGCTTTGCTCACTAACACATTGTTTTTTGAAATTAGAATTCAGAACGGTGACAATCTGCCCATCTGTCATAACCAGATCGGGTGATCCAATCACATCGAGGCCGGCTCAGTAATGGAATGGCTTTGGAGATCTATTACGGCTTCAAAGATCATGCTCAAACACATCCCTCCTTAGATCTTGCCTTTGTGTTTCAGGCGACGGACAAAGCCATTGGTAATCTAATAAATCTTCTAATGCAAAAGCAACCGTTCATGTGAATTAAATTGAAGGGCGCAGCCTCGACAATCCCATAAACACGGGCACTTAGCGTTACCTCTTTTCACTGCTAGGCTGCCACCTGGACTCCTTCATAGCCCACTATTTACACAGGTTAGTCCTCTAAGTAACGAGGCAATCACACACTTACTGCAACCCCGGCTTTAGTCTGCGGCAGCCAAAGTGTCTTTTTTTTGTTTTTTGAGAACGTGCCTCAGATATCAAAGTGAGTACACCGAATTTCTTTCTTATTTGGACTCACTGACCCCCAGCGTAGTGGAACGTGGTTGTTGGTTTAAGAATCTCAAACTTAATCAGCATCGTGGGCCCTATTCCGTCTTCTCACTCCCTTCTCCCCTCCCTGTTCCCGCCCCTCCCCAGGCCTCTCCCTTTCCTCTGGTCTCCTCCTCTCTCCAGTTCCTCTGCACACTCCCCCCGCTGAGTGTGTTGTGTAACTACAGGGGCCCGGCAAGGAAGGGTCCTGTTCACAAGATGTGTGTGTGTGTGTGTGTGTGTGTGTGTGTGTGTGTGTGTGTGTGTGTGTGTGTGTGAGTGTGTGCGTGTGTGTGTGGGTATGTGTGACGTGTGAGTGCGCGTGTGTGTGTGTGTGTGTGTGTGACGTGTGAGTGCGCGTGTGTGAGTGCGCGGCTACATCAGGTTTCCTGTTATCTGTTTCATGGGGGAGGATGAATAGGAGTGAGGCGTACGTGGGCGGAGCTGGGTGACTAAGCAGGGCCCTGGGACGGAGCAGTTCAACAGAAACAGACACGCAGGAAGATCGAGTTTGAGTTGTGTTGTACCGGGTCCAGATGAGGGCATGTCATCACTGTGTCCAGCCAGGATAGTAACGCACACATATTCCCCACCACACCCCCTCTTCTGACACACCGCCAAGGCTAAAAATGGAATGTGAAAAAGAAAATTAATCATCGACTGCAGCGGAAATTCTCATTGATCTTCTTTTAGGTTCTTCTTCTCTTTTTTTCTTTTCTCTGCATGGAGGGATCCTGGCCTCAGTGAAGCCAGGGACCAGGGTTCCAGTAGCTTGCAGATATTTCATCTTTAACTGCTCCTCTTACCACTGCTACTACGACGGCTGTCCCGGCCATGTCTCTGGAATGTCGGATCCAGTTCTTCTTTCTGAGGCCCTAGTGACTTCAGCGTTGGTTCCAACCCCACCTCCTACCTCCAACTGTGTTGTTGTCGGGTGGCCGGTGTTGAAGAGAGGAGGGCCTGGGATGATATTGGTTTATCAGTTGTTTGTCTCGACCAAACAAGGAACAAATACTTACATGTGTGTTCCACATACGACCGGGGAATGCTGTGTTAGTAGGGGGTACCCCGCCCTCAATCCTCTTCCCCCGAGAGTCCCAGCCAGCAGACGTCGATGGGAACACGGGGGGGAGTAGAGGAGGCCAGGTTGGGGGGTTGTAGAATGCCGGGGGGAAAAGGGGAGAGAAAGCGGAAAAGGGGGGACCCCGAACGGTTCTGGGGTATGTGCGTGTGTTCTCCATAAAAGGGCATTTTGTGAGCTCACACTCCTCAGTCATTCAATAGACCGACGGCTCCCCCACCACCACCACCACCCCCCCACCACCACCACCCCCCACCACCACGTCCATTAACTCCAGATGTGTGGGTTCATCCACCAGGCCTGTGTTACTATGGGGTGGGCTTAGCCAGTAGCCCACTAACCTACTTATCTGGGGTCAAGCCTTTGCTAAAAACATCTCCTTGAAGACAACCGAGAATCAGTTTATTTGTTATTTTACATGAAAATCATTAGTTATATTATTTTACATTTAAATAATTTCACTTTTTACATTAAAGGGATATTTAACAACCAGGTGTGACTGGGATTAGCCATCTAGGTGGACTGTCCCGTGATGTAACTAAGACGCAGGGCAGGGCAGACTTTCAATGAATGAAACGCTATAAAAATGTAATTTATTATAATTTGTGCCCTTTCATTTGATGGACACGTTTATCCAAAGTGCATACATTAGTATGGGTGGCCCGAGTGGAAACATGTTGCCTCCCAAATATAAATCAAGCTTTGTTTACTTTTCAACTAGTTAGTGTCCCAAGTAGAACATTTTGAGAGACATAAATAAACCCTTACTTTAACAATAAATTAAACATCAGGCTAAAATGCATCAGAGAACGTCAAAGGTTGGATCCGGATTTCGTTTGTACAACTACTACTACGGGACAGCCTGACGCACTTGGGACAACCGCTTCTGTGTTGTTTAGCTTGTGTAGGCCCGCAGAGCCAGCCCCGAGTCACGCAGGAAGGCGCGGGTGACAACGGTCAGAGGCCAAGAGGCAATACTGAGCCCGTGGGGCTCTGTGTGGAGCTTGTTTCAAGAAGGATTCTGGTCAATGTGGAGTTGGTGGTCCCTCCTCCCATAGGACAGGCCTGATTGGACCATCTGTTTTACCTTAACCCTCAATGAAAGCAGCCATGCATGCCCTCACAATGGCCTTGTCTGTTCATTGTTGAGCAGGTGCTAATCAGGGATCTGGTGATAGGGTGGCCCTGTTGTTAGGTAGTCAGGTATTGAAAGTGGCTCGCTGGGAATCACCTGCTATCGGGTTTCCCGTCTGTCTTTTTACGACACCGATTTGCTTAGTATAGAGCATTTGAACTAGGGTGTTACTTTCCTACGATTCTTTTTAATTTTACTTTCAGTATAAAAGTATCACCTTGTGATTTCTGATGCATTTTCCATTATATATGACGTTTTATAGAGTAATGATTCGTCGGAAAGAGGCATGCAGGTCAATGACGAGGAAGTGGATGTCATTGACCAAGGCCATGTAAACATACAGTAACGTTGATGAGTTAGTGAGCACCGGTTTCTCGGAATAGGCGATAGTCATCACGGCAGGCAGCCCTACCCTCATCCCACCAGCTGCCTTCCAACAAACCCCACACCTATGATTAACCAATATGAAGTAGGTTTCAAAATGACTGTGACCTACATTTTGAACCACCCCTGCCATAACGAAAATTCCATATATTTACACAAATGTAAAAAGATAAAAACTGCCACGGCAAGTTGTCATTATAGAACCGGCGGTATATTTTGAAGTGAGACGGATGAAGATTACAGTCTTCAAACTAAAAAGCAGGTGTCAGGTAGCATACCTGTTAGCTGTCACGCTTCTGCATGCCTTCCTGTAAGCCCAATAAGCTAGTATTCCGTATCTGCTAACGTTCAGACCACTTCAGCTACTCTAGTTTTTTGGATTCTCTTACAGGAGAAAAGCAGAAGCGATGACTTACAGTAAACCAAGAATCTATCATTATAGATTGCGCTCTTTTGAACATTAGCCAAATACTGTAGTCTTGCGTATCCCAAACTATAAGGTTGATACTACGTGTGCGTTTGTGTGCGTGCGCCATCCTGATTCTGGCCACGCTTCACAGGTTGATAAATGGACAAGATTTGCAGAAATAAACCCAGTGAACTCTCTCCCGAGGCCTCCAGAGCTGACTGGCCAGTGGTCTTTCAGCTCGCGCTAGGATGGGTTCCAGTGACCCAGTCACCGGATAAGGAATGTTCCAGGGTCAGCACTTCTAAAGTGTGATTGAGCAGAATTTCTAAGGGGGAAATTGTATGGGTCATATGATGTTTGAGATTTCCCACCTATCCCATAGAAGACTGCGTAATGAGTATTAACCTATGCTACTATGTGTTAGAGAACTAGGTTGTACCTAACACCTATACAATATAAAAAGTATAACCCAACACTAAACTCATAACGGCACATGTTTTTGATGTATCTGATTCCTTGTTTGGTGAATTACATTGTAGCACTTGTTTTTGGATCTGAAGTTCAGGCTTTTTGGGGTGTGGCTATTCGCCTCACAAACACTGGTCACATACTTGCTTGTGGTCCCTCATCATTTAGTACACTCTTTTCATTTATCACTCCTGTTATTGTGCTTGAAGGCATTTGCAACCCCTGCACGAATACCTCCGGACTGACCAGCGGGTAAACAATGTCGCTGACGCCTTTCCAAAGGCCATGTTTCGATCTGTGCGGTCAGCACTTCACCAGCGGTCGACAGCCTAGCCTCATTGCCACTTAGCTGGACCAACAGTTGTGTGGGAAATACCAACCCCCCCTACCAACAAATCTATTTAGAATGGGTCACATTTTGAGGGATGGTCGAGAGTTACTGGGACATGGCTGGCAAAGCTTCGCTGTGTAAAAAGATTGTGCAAAAGTTTCATGGAAAAACTCAATGAACTTTGCTGCTGCAGCCCTTGTTGAATTTTTAACGACTTAACAAGTTAACATATCAAAATGACAATGATATGTAATCAGAGATTAAAGAAGCAATCGCTTAGCTGAAAGGATGGCCGGCAACAATGCTGCAGCCAGTATGTTCTGTGAAAATTAGCTTTTGGAGTTGGGACGTTTGTTTTATGGCCTGTCTATGATTCACTATTCGCAGAGTTTCCCGGGCTGCCAGATATGAAACACATTGGCACAGAAACACAGCATGCTGGAGGTATGGACGCAAGCAAACCTACTGTTTCAGCTGAGATGGTACTGGACTTTCCCCAACCTAAAAGCCTCGTCCTCTTTCGAAAAAGCTCAGATACCAGAGCCGTGCTGAAAACACGGCTAAATCTTGTGGGTTGTATTTCTAAGACGACGCTCTGGGCTCATCTTGCACTCTTGTTCGTTCAGTGTACTCAACCTGGCAACCCACCTGAGCTTCAACACTGAGGAGAGGAGGGAGGTCAGGCGTAGACACACCTCTCCAATATTTGTGAAGTACTTCATTTGCAGTACTAATTTTAACCGCTCGGTGTCAATGCAACATATTGTATCTTCAAGAAATTGTGAATAGAAGCAACTTCCCAAATTACAGTGTGCCTGAATGTATCGTTTGTGAAAAAGAAACCCGAAATAATTAATACAATGGCCAGGCGCCCAGCAGAGGAAAGAGGGATATTACAGCTGTAGCATGTGTGCAGTCTGCCATGTCTGTGCAGCGCAGACTTTAATGATGACTTCTCCAGACAATTCAGGGCTTTCTCTCTCTCTCTCCTCTTCTCTTTCCCCTCGCTCTCTGTTTCTCCTTTCTCGCGGTTTTCTCGTAAACCCCCCCCCAAACCCCACCTCATCTGGCCCAACTCTCTGTTGATCCTATTTAGCCCAAAGCCACAGTTCTTCATCTGATCGCTCACCTTTTGCTTGTTTAAAATTGTCTCTCCTTCGACCCCCCTCACACTCCCCTGGTTAAGCCCCCGGGCTTTCTGTCTGAATCACCTGTCTAAAATGTCTGACTGTCTCCTTATTTCTGTCTCCCTCTCTCTGTATCTCTCCTCTCTCCCTCTCTCTTTGTCTTCTCTCTCCACACTCTGTCTATCTCTCTCTTCTCTCACTCCCTCTCTCTGTCTTTTGCCTATCCCCCTATCTCTTCTCTTTGTTGGTCTCTCTGTCTTTGTCTCTCTTCTCTCTCTCGCTCTGCTTTTCTCCTCACTCTCTTTCACTCTGTCTGTCCTGTTCTCTCAACCCCTGTCTGTCTCTGTGGGTGTGTATCTCTCTCTCTCTCTCTCTCTCTCTCTCTCTCTCTCTCTCTCTCTCTCTCTCTCTCTCTCTCTCTCTCTCTCCTCTCTCTCTCTCTCTCTCTCTCTCTCTCTCTCTCTCTCTCTCTCTCTCTCTCTCTCTCTCTCGTTCTCTCGGTCTCTCACTCTCTGTCTTATGTCCTATCCCCTATCTCTTTGTCGGTCTCTCCCCCCTCTTTGCCTTTCTCTTCCCTCTTTTCTCTGTCTGTGTCTCTCTCTCACACCCTCTGTCTGTCTGTGTCTCCCCTCCCTCTGTCCTGTCTGTCTGTCTCTCTCTCCTCTCCCTCTGTCTGTCTGTGTCTCTCTCTCCTCTGTTCTGTCTGTCTGTCTGTCTCTCTCCCTCTGTTTGTCTGTGTCTCTCTCCCTCTCTCCCTCTGTCTGTCTCTCTCTCCTCTCCCCTCTGTCAGTCTGTCTCTCTTCTCTCCCCTCTGTCTGTCTGTGTCTCTCCCTCTCTCCCTCTGTCTGTCTGTCTCTCTCCTCTCCGTCTGTCTGTCTGTGTCTCCTCTCCCTCCGTCTGTCTGTCTCTCTCCTCCTCCCTCCCTGTCTGTCTGTCTCTCTCTCCTCTCCCTCTGTCTGTGTCTCTCTCCCTCTGTCTGGCTGTCTCTCTCCTCCTCTCCCTCTGTCTGCCTCGCTCTCTCCTCTCCCTCTGTCTGTCTGTCTCTCTCCTCTCCCTCTGTCTGTCTGTCTCTCTCTCCTCTCCCTCTGTCTGTCTGTGTGTCTCTCTCCCTCTGTGTGTCTGTCTCTCTCCTCTCCCTCTGTCTGTCTGTCTCTCTCCTCTCCCTCTGTGTCCTGTCTGTCTGTCTCTCTCCTCTCTCCTCCTGTCTGTCTGTCTTTTTCTCTCTCTCTCTCTGTCTGTCGTCTCTCTCTCTCCCTCTGTCTGTGTCTGTCTCTCTCTCCTCTCCCTCTGTCTGTCTGTCTGTCTGTCTCTCTCCTCTCCCTCTGTCTCGGTCTCTCTGTCTTGAGGCTGTACTTTCATGCTCAACAGAGTTCAGCACATTCCTCTGCTTGGAGAGCAAATTCAGCTGAAGGCCCTTCTTAAAAAGAGGAGGGGGCGGGGGGCGAGGGTTCTTACTTTTTACTTTTGAAAAAGAATTTGTATTTTCCAACAGTGAAATCCACCTGAAATTGTACACGCTGTTTCGGAGACATTCCTTTTTTATATTAAAGAGGCAACTGGCTGGATTTATATTGGAGGTCTACAAATCTACAGATTTGTGTGTGTGTCCGTGTGTCTACAAATCTACAGATTTGTGTGTGTGCGTCTACAAATCTACAAGATTTGGTGTGTGTGTGTCTACAAATCTACCAGATTTGTGTGTTATGTGTGCCCGTGTGTCCTAAAGCTGGGGGCTACAGAATGAAAACAACACACAATTGACCTGTGCGTCGACAATTATCTTGCATGTGAGCTACACAGGCGCAAAAATAACCATCAACAGAAGACAAACCACTTTACAACATTTTGGCATCAGCTGAACCCTCATGTTTATACTCATTTCCATATTATCACACCAAAAGCATAAAAGAGATAAATGCAATGCAATGTTATCCGCGATTATGATAGGGAATTGTTTCCCTCTCCAATTAATTTTTGACGCCCATGGTGTTTGCTGTTAAAGTAAAAAAAAGATATTCATAAAAAAGATAATTCATTTAAAGAAAGTTATGATAACAATGCGTCATCTATTAAAGCCGTACACGATTTATGCTTGGAGTGCTCACAGAATGCCGTACCTACACTCGAAGTGCTCATATCATGCCTACACAGTTGCATGCAGTTGGTTGATCGCTCCCCCCCACCCAACTGTGTTTGACCGCATCCGCAATATTCCTAACCGAAGCCCCTTTCCCCGGGTGGCTCCTGGTAACCCAGTCTCTCTGTGTGTCGTTGTTACAGGTGCTGTGCAATGGCCCGGGTACCTGCGTCCCCCCTGTGCGCGTCGGCGCTCCTGCTGGGGTGCTGGGGCTGAAGAGGGTCCTGATTGTCTACGTGGGAGAGCCTGTGTCGGGTGGAGACCATGTCACTCTCCGGGGAGATCCTCTTATCCGGTGGCCGACTAACTTTTTCGTGCAGTGGTCGACTCTGAGAGACAAATACCCCCAGAATCTATTTTCCTCGGGAGACTGGTTTGAAACGTCTGCAATCGCGTGAGAGAACGTATTTTGGACTGAGCATCAAATCTTAGGGAAATTTTTTTCTTCTTTTTTCTTGTGCGCACGCTCCGTCAGAGCAAAACTCTTATAGATACAGGTCTTTATATTTTGTATTAGTGCTTTCTAAATTGAGTTTGACATGAAGATCATCCTGGTGTTTGGGGTTTTGTAAAGAACCCAGGTACAATCCCCAGGGCCCGTAACCTGAACCTGGAGGAAGCCCACCTGTCACTGGTCTCGGTCACTGGTCTCGGTCACTGGTCTCGGGTCACTGGTCCGCGGTCACTGGTCCTCGGTCAACTGGTCTCGGTCACTGGTCCGGTGTCACGGTCACTGGTCTCGGTCACTGGTCTCGGTACTGGTCTCGGTCACTGGTCTCGGTCACTGGTCTCGGTCAAAGGGACATTCCATAAGAGGTACGATGACGTACACAGACACAAGAAAGGAAGGAATTTCTCTAAATGTTTCCCACCCAGGACGGCCAGGACCCACTTTTTCCCCACTGCTGACAACAACCATTTTCAAGTCTTTTAAGTACCCGGTTAAAAAACGTGACCCGAACCCAAAGTGTTCCATTAAACTGACACGTAAAGACTTAAAACCACCACGTCATGGGTTAATATAGGACATTAGGAAATAGACAACACATCTATCCCATAGGAAACCATATCGAAGATGTATGAAACAATATGAGAAGGCGGGAATGGTTAAGAGCATCAACATTGGAGTTGGACCACATGCAATGTTAGAAAATAAAGGGTGATTTTCAGCATATCATATTTGATTTATATATTTTCAATAGCTATATTTTGGGGATGTTCCTTCATTCCCACTGTCTGCTAAAATATAGCAATAATCTCATACCAGTACACGACAGGTCCTTCCTCAACTCTTTCAAGCAAACTTTGGGAACCATTTTTGTGTTACTTAATTGCACCAACCTCACCAAGTTTTCTCATGGTGACTGTAGTGCATGTGGTGCACAACAGCCCATAATAACATTGTTTTTAATCGTCGGTGGCAGTACGTGCCCATTCCGGACATAAATGTTCTTATTTTGTCTCAACAATTTTATAAAAGCCGTTTAATGATAATATAGTAAGCCAGCTGTATGTAGGACAAGCTACTAAAATGTTACAAACTGCAATTTGGAGTGGTTGCTGTTATTTTGTAGCTGTGGTGTTGAAGATGGTGGTGTTAATTTAGTTTTATCACTGTAGCTGTTGGGGAGCTCTTTGCTGGTAAAGTGCCGAGAGAAGGTTTAAGTTTCCCCATAATTCCAGTCGGACCAGGGTTCATATGTCGTCCCCCATTTCTCCTTGAATGAAGCCCCATCGCACAACGCTTTTAAGAAAGTGTCTGGGATCATGGGAAGGGATCGTTTATGTTTGGGTGTGGCCAAACCAGCCGATATATCTTCTTAGTATTTGGGCTGTGGGAAATGTCCAGCTAACACACACACATTGACACTAATATGTATGTGACTGATTATAGGCTTTACAGACTCCAGTGATTTACCATTGGAAAAATACACACATGTTTGCTCTGGCACATCAATTTCCCAAGCCTCATTTTGGTAAACATGACACATGCTTTAGCTTGTGGTGACATCTGATCTATATTGAACCTAATAATCTTTTTTTAAATGTAGAAAATTTAAAATGGTTTTTCATAGTAGAGAAATGCAGACTCTCCTACTTTTTTTTTTTGGTTGAGAACCGTTTACCCACCAGGACTCACTTATTGAAATGCATCGGTCTACTCTTGTTTAAAGGCGAATTCCCAAAAAAACAAGATTGAACCTCCGTTGTACTGATCAGGGAGCTGTTTTGTGTTCGTTCGTTTTCATTGTTGTGTTCAATGAAACATTGGTTTCTACTGTTTGTTAACTTTTTTCTGTCCATTTCCACGTTCCTGGATGTAAGAGCAAGGAGCCGGAAAAGCACATAGTGCCTAAATTAGAGCTCTTTCTTGAGCGGACACCAATAATGGGGTGAAAGAGATTGGAGAGGGCAGATCGAACAAGGGCTGTGGTGATTCATAATGTATACTTATTATTTAATCATGCCGTGTGGGATATGCACACACAGCTGTGTTCTGATCCAACGCCAATGAGTCCCATGTTTTTGCTCCCATGTTAATGCAGATCAAACATTTAACAAATATAAGCAGATCGGTAGCTGCATTTTTTTCCCACAATAGATGAGGACACAGTTGGGCGTTCCGTGTTGACTGCTGCCAGTTGAAACATGATCGTGTGATATCAAATATGAGACCGACTGTACAGGAATGCGACTTTCAACTTGGGAGTTTTCTGCGGTCACCGCCACACAGAACCATAAATGGATAACCCTTTCGACGGCACGTCCGTCGTTTACCAAATATAATATAACTGCCACGGCCTGTATCACCACGAATTAATTACCGGGCCGTACAGGCTCCGATGCACCGCCGTCATCTGCGGGTGCTGCAAGCGAGGCCGCCGGTAAAGATGTTGGCCAAACAACCCCATTGCAGGGCTCACGAATTTCGCCGGAATTGATGATGGAGAGCAGCGGTGGGCAAAGTCCCAACCGAGGATGGTAATCTGAACCTGACTAGGGAGCCCCTATGGAAGAATGCTGCCATAGTAATGTGAGGTTATTCGGGCAGAAGGCAAGCCCAGGCCAAGTCGGCGGCTTATTTCCAACCTGTCTCTATTGGTCCTTGATTGTCCTCCAAACCCACCAACGTCAAAAGGCGGTACAAACATACACACAATAGGCAATTGGTTTAACGGGTCTTCCTCCATGATTTGTTAAAGGAAAAGAAAAGAAAAAAGGGGTTAAATTAGTTATTTTTATCCTTTTCCAGTCACACTAATACCCCATGAAAGGCAGAAGCAGGATATTATGAATGATGCACTGGAGTCTCAGCAGTACCCAATGTGGGCCTTATCGTTTGAAATCCAGAGGCAGCCATTCGCCTGACGACCCACTTTTTTTAGATTACACCGGTCCCTGGATCTAAGAAGCCGAGGGTAGCTCAAACAAAGCCACCTTTCTCGGTCATGACAAAAAATGTACCGTGTTAACTGAGAATTTCCAGCCTGAGTATATGTGAGTATATTTTGGCATCAGTGCCTTCTTCATTCCAGCCAGGTGGTGTGGCTACAGAAAGACATCACCCAAAATCTGCCATCCGCGTTTTAAATTCCAAGTTGAGGAAATTAATGGTGGGAAATACCAAGGACTGGCTATAAAAGGCTACTTTAATAGGGATCTCTTCAATGCCCGCTCTTAGTGGAATTCCCCATGTTAATTTGTGACATTAACAGGATACGCGATTGCTAAACAGCAGCAATAAATCCGACAACACCAGACAGAGACCCTCCAAGAGGAACAGTAAGGTACCCAGCCCCACCATGGTTGAAAAAGGAGCCTCTGATTGTCAGTCATAATGTTTCTGTCCAGTGTCAGATTGACCCGTCTGGAGAAGAAAAAAAAGTCTCGGTAGTTTGTGACTCAGACAGGCTTGCTTCACTTCCGCTTCGCTTCCCACACAAGATTCTGCACGGATTTATTTTCTCTGAGGGACCTTTGTTTTGAAGGGGGACTGTGGTTTTTTACCTAAGTTGCATAGCTCAAGTGGTTTTGCTGACAATTTTATTGCAGTGTAGCTGAAGATATAAAGCTTATTTTTTTTTATCCAAATAAATAAAAAATGACTCAATCAATAAAGGGACCGGCCTACGGATTATCCGCCGAAGTCAAAAGCAAAAGTTTAAGTAGGCTGTTTTTTTGCTCCTTCGTAAAATACAAATGAGAAAGGCGTTTAACGAATTCCATCTTTTCGTGTAGGACTTTCAATTATGCAGTAGTCGAGGACTTGAATGCTTACAAAGTTGACCACATGTCGGGCTCATCAGAATGCCTGGCTTTATGCGGTCAGCCTATGGAATAAAACAGTTTAAGTAAAAGTTGGAAAGATAATTCACAAGATTCGGACTTCCGGGATCAATAACTTTGTGACGAAACGTTGTTTTACAAACACAAATGATGCCTCTTTCACATCATATCCTAAACAGACTACTACCGAACAAGAAATCAAAAAACCGAATTTTTTTACGAAAACGAGCCGTCTCCGAGCTGGATAGGAAAACATTTATCTCTATGCAGCAGCCCGTAAGCCGGGCGAGATGCGCAGGGAGCCGTCTGGCAAATTGCAATACAAGAGCGAAGAACGCTCCGATACAAAATCAATTAGCTCCACTGTTAGCAGTACAGCTGACTCCAAAATCACCAACAACAACCAAGGTCTCCTCAGTCATACTACAACAGCTGTTTTTGGAGAAATGTGCCTTTTTGTAATTTTTTGGTGTTTTTTTTATTGGAAATTAATCATTAAAAATCTCCAAATATTAATCCCAATAGCTCCACTGTTATACCAGTACTGAAGACTCCAAAATCACCACACACACCAAAGGGACTCCTCATGGGTCATACTACAACAGCTGTTTTTGGTAGAAACTGATGCCTTTTAATATTTTGGTGATTTTTTAATTGGAATTTAATCATTAAAATACTCCAATATAATCAATAGCTCCACTGTTAACAGTACAGAGACTGCCAAAAATCAACCAAGACACCAAGGGACTTCCTAGTGGTCATACTACAACAGCTGTTTTGGCAGAAATGTTGCCTTTTATAATTTTGGTGATTTTTTTTATTGAATTATATCAATGTAAAAAGCCTTCTCAATGATTAATCAATAGCTCAAGCTGTTATAATCAGTACAAGGCGACTCCAAAATCACCACACACACCAAAGGGACTCCCCGTCTGGTCATACTTACAGACAGCTGTTTTGGGAGAAATGTGGCCTTTTTTTGTATTTTTGGTGACTTTTTTTAATTGGAATTAATCAATTAATATCTGGCAATATTAATCAAATAGCTCCACTGTTATACAGTACAGAGAAACTCCAAATCACCACAGTCACATCCCAAGGAACTCCTCCGTGGTTCATACTTACAACGAGCTGTTTTGGAGAATGTGCCTTTTAAATAATTTTGGTGATTTTTTTATTGATAAATCATTAATAAACTTGCAATATTAATATATAATTATAATATATTAAATATTTTATTTTTACTTATTTTCCAATTAAATCTGGCCTGGCCTCGGTCTTGAGAGATTTAACCGGGTGAGCTATATCCACCAGGGCCAAAAATCAAAGGTATTTTGGGAGCAGTTGCACGTTTTCAGGTTCAACTGCTCTGCAAGTCATGTGATCATTTTCCTTAGGCCAAAATCATCCGAAAGCTTCAGTTAAGCTCCCATTTTGGAAAAGACCCAAAGGCTTATAATTTTACTGCAGTATTACAAGAGCAGAACAGAGAAGAAAATAAAAGAAAGAAGTAAATTTGTCCCTTTCCAAGGATATGTGTAAGTCATATTTCTTTTTTTCCACCAGGCCAAGATCAAAGTATTTTGAGGCAACTGTACTGTATAACAGTGGAGCTATTGGATTAATATTGAGATTTTTAAATGATTTAATTCCAATAAAAAAAATCACCAAAAATTAATTAAAAGCACATTTCTCAAACAGCTGTTGGTAGTATGACCACGAGGAGTCCCTTGGTGTGTGTGGTATTTTGGAGTCTACTGAGTTACTGCATGAACAAGTGGAGCTGATTGATTATTTATTATTGGAGATGTTTAATGAATTAATCCAATAAAAAAATCAACCAAAATTATTAAAAAGGCAATTTCTCCAAAACAGCAGTTGTAAATGACCAACGAAGGAGTCCCTTGGTGTCTGTGGTGATTTTGGAGTCTCATGTACTGTATAACGAGTGGAGCTATTGGATTTAATATTGCAAGATATTTATGATTAATTCCAATTAAAAAATCACCAAAAAATACATAAATGGCACATTTCTCCAAAAACAGCTGTTGTAGGTATGAACATAGGAGCCGCTTGGTGTGTGTGGTGATTTTGGAGTAACAGTACTGTCATAAACAAGGTGGAGCTATTTGATTAATATGGAGATTTTTAATGATTAATTCCAATAAAAAAATCACCAAGAATTAATTACAAAAGGCCATTTCTCCAAAAACAGCTGTTGTAGTTTAATACCATGAGGAGTCCTCTTTGGTGTGTGTGGTGAGTTTTGGAGTCGCTGTACTGTATAACAGGTGGAGCTATTGATTTTTGTTCGGGAGCGTCTTGCTCTTCGTATGCAATTTGCAGACGTCCCTGAGCACTCGCCCCGGCTACCGGCTGCGCATAGAGATAAATGTTTCCCATCCAGCTCGAGAACGGCCTGTTTTCGTAAAAAATCGGTTTTTGAATTCTTGTAGGTAGTATCTGTAGGATTATGATGTGAAAGAGGGCATCATTTGTGTTTGAACAACGTTTCGTCTCAAAAAGTTATTGATCCGGAAGAGTCCGAATCTGTGAATATCTTTCCAACTTTACTTAAACTTGATAAACACACTTTTCTCCCGAACTTTGCGGACCAGTTTAACGCAGTCGATTTGCGTCGCGCCCGACTGGCAATTTTTTCATGCATGATGCAACTCTTTCATTCTTTTTTTATGTTAATCTCTTCTAAAGTTTCCAATTTTGTCTCTTAATGTGAAAGCTACTGCGGTCTGGTTTGGATGAGATGTGGATCCTATGTTGGCAGTGAACGCCAAAAAGTTGTGCCTTTTTTTGGTACGGCCTTGGGGATGCATAAACGTTAACTGAAGAAAAATGCCATGGAAATACTTTTTGATTATAGTGAAATCCAGATCAACTCCTCCTGCCATTGTTCTAAAGGGAAGGCCTTTCGCTAGCTGTTTGCACAGTAGATGGCTCCTGAAACCGTTTAGTTTACTTGTGGGACTGATTATCCATTCCCTATAATTTTTTTACTGCACAGTAAATGTTGGCCAGTAGGCATAAAAAGTGTGAATAAAAAAAGCCAAACATTTTGTGTTTCGAACAGATCTAATAAGTTTGCCTCATGCTCTATCCTGCTTTGCAACTTCGAAGGACCTTTGTAAACAAATTAGTTTTTTAGGAAGGGACAATCTGTTTGTGTCGTAAATCATGCTGCGATTTTTCAGACTGACGAGGCCTTTATATTTAAAGTTAATGTTCGCATCAATTGGGTTTTTGGAGTGTCTCAATGTTCGAGGAAAATGCTAAATCATGACATCATAGGAAAAACTCAGAGCAGAGCCGATTTTTTAATAGGCCCTTTATATAGGTCGAAATTCACGGTTAGGCTTTAGACTTGCATAATGATGTTTCAGTCACGTAAGTGTTTGGTTAACAGGAAACACGGAAGGTCAACCACTCAATGGCGTTCAAATTTTTTTTAATGAACCTTTATACGGAACACTAATTGAAAGGGAAGTTTGATTCTCCGCAGGCCAACAGTCTACCTTTCTAAAGGGGAAGTTTTTATCTCAGTCTTTTCTCCATTCCAGTTTTCACCTTTTTACTTGAAAAAAGCCAAAAATGTGACGCAGAGACATTGTCCTGGGACATAAAGGAATGTTGTGCCGGCCAGGGGGGCCCTCCTGCTCTGCTTGCGTTTGTGTTGCTAATATGGTGTGATTCCCTACCCTGGGCTGCTTGGGAAGCCTGCGCGCGCTTGCATGCCCTGGGAATTCCGATGCTCAAATGAAGCACTTTACACTATATCAATACTACAAACACACACACACACACACACACACACACACACACCACACAGCACACACACACACACACACACACCACACACACACACCACACAACACACACACCACACACACACACACACACACACACAGAGAGGATCTGGAGCATACTAGCCCTCAAATCTGAAACATATTATTGAAATCCTATTGTCTAATATAAACTGTAGTTAGGATTTTATGAAGAAGTTGGCTTTTAA
>OLKM01000211.1:262371-415200 GCA_900291075.1 Melanogrammus aeglefinus
TGTTGAAAAAACACGTTCGTCTCAAAGTAATGGAATCCCCGATCCGAATCTGTGAAATATCTCCCAAACTTCCTAACTTCGAATAAACACACTTCTCCCGAACTTTGCGACATTCATCGCAGTCGATTGCGCGCCCCCGACGGCATTCTTTCAATCATTGCGATTTCTTTCTTTTATTTTAATCTCTTCTAAAGTTTCCATTTGTCTCTTGATGGAAGCACTGCGGTGCTGGTTTGGATAGATGTGGATGCCATTGTATGCAGTGAACGCCAAAGTTATTGTGCCTTTTTTGTTACGGCCTTGGGGATGCATAACGTTACTGAGGGAAAAATGCCATGGAAATACTTGATTATAGTGAAATCCAGATCAGCTCATTGTTCCTAAAGAGGCGCTCCGGCTAGCTGTTGCACAGTAAATGGCTCCTGAACCGTTTAGTTTACATTATGGACGTGGACGGAGTCCCCATTCCCCTAAAATTTTACTGCACAGTAATGTTGCCAGATAGCATAAAAAGTGTGAATAAAAAAAGCCACATTTTGTGTTTTCAACAGGATTCTAATAAGTTTGCCTCATGCTCTATCTGCTTTGGCAGACTTCGAAGGACCTTTGTAAACAAATTAGTTTTTAGGATTGGAAATCTTGTTTGTTCGTAAATCATGCTCGATTTTCAGTACTGGACCGAGCCTTATGTCGCATCAATGGGTTTTTGGAGTTGTCTCCTGTTCGTAGGAAATGGCCTAAATCATGACATCATAGGAAAACACCTCAGAGCAGGAGCCGGATTTGTAATAGGCCCATTTATATAGGTCGAATTCCACGGTTAGGCTTTAACTTGCATAAATGATGTTTACAGTCACGTTTAGTTTGTGTTAACAGAAACACGGAAGGTCAACACTCAAACTGGCGTTTCATTTTTTTATAATGAACCTTTAACGAGAAACCACTAATTGAAGAGAATTTGATTCTGCCGCAGGCAACAGTCTACCTTCTAAAGGGGAAGTTTTATCTCAGTCTCTCTCCAATTCCAGTTTTCACTTTTACTGAAAAACCAAAATGTGACGCAGGAGACATTGTCCTGGCAACAAAAGAAGTGGCCGGCCAGGGGGCCCTCTCCTCTTGCTGGCTGTGTTGCTATAGGTGTGATCCCTACCCTGGCTCCTTGGGAAGCTGCGCGCGCTGCAAGCCTGGAATTCCAGAGCTCAAATGAAGCACTTACACTTTATATCATACTACACACACACACACACACACACACACACACACTACACACACACACACACACAACACACACACACACACACACACACACACACACACCACACACACACACCACACACACAACACACACACACACACACACAGAGGATTCTGGAGCATACTACCCCTCATGAAAACTATATATGGAAATCCTATTGTCTAATAAACTTAGTTGGATTTTTCTGAATGAAGTTGGTTTAAATGTCTGAAAGTGATGATGAGTCAAAAGCTATGTATAACTATACTAAATATCTGCCTATAGTGTAAGTTCACACTTTGCTTCTTTCAATCCGTCAAACCCATTGGCTCACAGGAGCTTCTGGAAGTGTATTTGGGGAACTGCAGTTAAATTGATTCCAATCCCATGTTAATCTTTTTTTTATTTTTCTCTAACATTTTTTCTTTCTTTCCACCGTCAGTGCCAATATGCTGGCCACACTTCTTTTTTAACTAGAGTACAGTCTCTCAACATCCATTGGCGTGTGTGTGTGATGGAGAGCATGAAAAACAGCTCAGCCAAGCTGTTTTCTGCCTGTTAACACAGCAATGAACGACATGAACACTTGTCACTCAATGAGTTGCCTATGAATACTGATGCACCAGTACCCCCCCACCACCACCACCAAACTAACACTGATCTTCTCAGACAGAAGACTGAATCCAATCTATTGGTTCGGGGTCATGAAATGACCTTGTAGGCATAACCTTTCAACATGCTATTGATGAATCAATACTGAAGTGAATGATGTTGCAGATTTGTCCGGAGGTCGACTTGTTCCTCTTCAAACCCCTCGTTACTATAATAATCTTGTGTTCTAGTCTAAGCGTTGTTGTTCGTTCTGTTCGCCGTCAGTGATGGGAGCAACAATCGAATCATCGCCAATATTACATTACTGCTGTTATTACATTGACTAATTAAAGAGCCTCAGATGGGTTAATACTATCTTCACTAAATTGAAACGTAGTGCCACAGATAGAGCCAGCCTCCTTCTTGTTCTAACTCTGGTCTTGGTTGTTATTTTTTAATGAATCTGGGGAGGTATGCAGTAGGCTATGGCAACTCCTCCTATTCAGAACCTCCTCCTTCTAGTCAGGGAAGTGCTGGCAGAGTATTAGATTGGCAGCCAGAGAGCCCTCCCACACGCCAGCGCTCTGTTTACACGGTTCTCCCCAGACCCTAGTGTCTTTGACGGCCGTGGCAGAGTTCATGAACTCTCACGAAGACTTGTTCCTCTAGTTAAACCCGCTGGAGTTTTTTTAGCTTTAGGATTTCATGGATGTTGATGCAAAGCAAACTGTTTAGCGCTTATTGTGTGAAGTGTTTTTGCTTAGTTTATTATCATTATTGTTATTATATTGAGAAATGTCCCATTCATTAATAATTATTTACAAAAGATTATCTAGCCAAGCATGGACTGCGATTTTCTTTGAAATGGCTACCCTGTTTGAATGACTTTTTGGAAAATTTTGGAACCTAATCTTCAATGCTTTTGTCTGATCTGAAATACTGTTTGCCGTACTGAATTACAGTTCGCTTTTCTTACTCTAGATGACAATCTTTAAACCTGTTTGCAGCTGACACTAACTTGGCAAGAAATTAGCTGACACTAACTTGGCAAGAAATTACAGTTCCCTGTCCACTCGTTTTTTGAAGTTTTAAAGTAAATATTTTTTTAATGAGTGAAATATGTTTGCCAAAAAATTCAGATGTAGTAGTAAAAATATTTATTCTTGACATTTGCCTTTACCCACATATCAGTGCAAGCAAGCCTTAAAATAGTTGTTCCTAGTTTGGGACCGGTAATCCTTAAGTGTGTCTCTTGTCTTTGTTTTTCCCTTTCCCGTCCTGGTTTTAGTTAGATCATGGCCCGCCTGTTGCCTCTGAACTAAGCAAACAGATCTTTTTTTGTTTAGGGTCTGCAGGACAAAAGTCCTTAAACCAAGTACCATTGACCAATACAAATGGAAGACTAATAATCCTTTATGCGTTGGTTGGTTGGTTGGTTATTGGAGTAGAGTGAATCATTAATGTCCCCCAGGGGACAATTGGTTGTACAACAGTAGCCTACTCAAAGTAGTCCCATGCAAACAACAAATGGATTACACCAGCATTGTAATCATCGGAGATAAAGCCATACAATCAATGAGGGCCAGTCTGGGACACACTAGGGGACAACTCTTAAAACACGTGATATAATGACAATTCACAACCGTGTAAGCTAGTTAGAAATCAAATATAAACAAGGAAGCCTCTTGACTCCATTTGTTGAAGAAACCAATGGCTGAATTTATGGAGAGGATGGTACCATCCTGGGCAACTGAACGTGTCCCCTGATGGGAGGCGAAGGAACTCTCCACACAGAGGGTGCCATGTGTCTTCCCAGTGGCTCTGCACAGCTGAAGATTGGTAAATGGAATTAATGACAATCCTACCAACGACAGCAGCTTATTGAACCACATCTGTCTCAATTGCTCAGAGTAGGCAGCCCGACGAAAGAAGGCCTTTGTGCCTGTTCCCACAAGCGCGGGCCCAGCGGACCCCCACCGCAAGTGCATCCTCTTATTCAGACCTCTAGAATAACGGGATGCAGTGGCGGTTGTTATGGTCCCCGCCCGCACCTCACCAGGCATTCAGGTTTTGTGTGAGACTGCATTTTCTTTTCTTTTTTCTAGACACGTACTCGTCTCCGTAAGACTACCAAGTCCCACAGACAATGGATTATTTCAATCCACTTCCACCCCCTGTCAAGATGCAGGTGTGGTTTTTCTGTGCTATGTACACACACACACACACACACACACACACACACACACACACACACACACACACACACACACACACACACACACACACACACACACACACACACACACACACACACACACACACACACACACACACACACACACACACAGAGAGTGCTGTCGCTCCGTGGGTCTTCATTCATTGGCCTTTAAACTCGATGGGAAGAGAGGGGGAGGGCCGGTTCTGGCCCAGAGCCCGGATGGATAGAGCTCAGCTTGAGGCTTCCCTGGGAGAGGGGTGACTAGCGTGGCGTCACTCCCCACTCCCCCCACCCCCGTCCTGACTTCATGACCTCTGCATGGCCACTACAAGGTATCAGTGCCAAGGGCAGCTCCCCTTATTTACAACTCAACCGCCGTGGCCATCCTTCAGAGTAATGGCTGTTGTGGCAGTGCGTGGGGGGGGGGGGGAGAGACCTCCTGGGAGGCTGTGTACAGTATTTTTCCCATGCAATGTGCTGACACTGCCACGTTCTTCGAAGTCAGTGTGGCGTTCAGTCTGCCAGGCGGCACCTTGATAGGTCTGTTGTTAGCCAAATGCTTCCATTAATGAACAGGATGGAGACTGTTGTTCTGGTTGTCATGGTCAACCGAAAGTTGAGGAACTGTTTTTCTATGTTGGGTTTTTCCTTTTAACATGGTTTTGTTGTTTATTAGTTTCAGGCTTTATCCTTTTTATAGCAAAGAAAACCTGACCTGTGTTTATTTCTATCGAGTTCAGAATTGTTTAGAGTCCTTTTCTATCTACAGGATAGCACAAATACTTTTCAATCAAGGCTCAAATAAAGTAAACATTTTATTTGAGGCCATTCGATGATTGTTTCCATGTGTGTTTTTAAATAAGAAAAAGATCCCTGCTTTCTAGAGGCTGTAAATCTATCACTTGTGTTCCTGTCTTGGTTTGGAAGGCTGTGAGACACTGCTCTTCACTTGACTTCCAGCTATGAATGTTAAAGTAGTGGAAACTGGCTTTGCCTGTTGATTATTCTGTTGTCTGTTCAGTTGACATTGATGTCAACTGTCAACCTTATTCTTTGAATCTCTTCCCAAGTTGAGTCGGGCTGTGGTTAAATATTAAAGGGTACGAGCTTGATCTAGCCATAGTTCGGTAAACGCCATGTGTATGATTCACTAAATGGTTAATCTACATTGCGGTGCTGGCCAACTTGGGTTCACACACTGGTGGTTGGCCAACTGCTGGTTTCAGTTCAGGCACTGAGGTCCTCGTTCACTTTAAGATGGTTGTCCATTTGATCGAGAGGGGTTTGACCACCAACTCCTTCTCTTTCAACTTTAACCACATGCTATTGTTCAGTGGAGGGGTTTTCCACGTAGGGCTGGGCTGTAGACTGGCTAGCTGGTTACTTATGTGGCTGGAATCCGAATGTTTGCTGATATAACGGTTACAATGGATATCAGTATAACACAAGTGTGTTTTTTACAACCTAGTGTTGGCATGTATGGTCTGCTCACAGCTTACTTTGTGTTCTACATTTATATTTAATTATTTTTATACTTGGATCATAATTTATCTTGATGTCAAAGTATACTGGTACCACCATATTCTGTGGGTGGGTGCATGTCTACATTGGTTTTTAAAAAGGTGAACGGGTTCCACATTGGTTTCCCTCTTGATATGTGGCTGTATGTTTTCATACTGTCATAACTGGGTAGGTACTAGAGAGACTGGATTGGCTGAAATGTCGTCAGGGGGGACAGTTTTCAACTTTGACATTTGTTGTTTCATTCCAGATGCACATTTTGTAATGCCTCAGAAGATAAAAAAAGAACAGGATCTTTTTAGTTTTTTTCTTAGAAGTGAACTGGTGTGGAGTGAGAGGAGGGAAATCTCTCCTCTATAATCACCCTCTCCCTGTGCTAGCCCTCTCTCTTGCGCTCTTTCTGTCTCTCTCTCTTTCTGTGGTCTCTGTGTTTCCCAGAGGAGAACTCCAAAAACTGTGTACACTAAATGCCTGTCTGATTAATTCCTAAATGACAGTGCTTTCCAGCCTGGTACTATGGACAACTTTCCACTTTAACCTTTTTCTCTCCAAACTCCCATGCAGTCATGGTCGTGGAACAAAACATCGCTTGCCCTTTAACAAGAGCGCGTGAAAACTTTGGCTTTTGTTTTTTCCCGCTCCAGTGGGTAATATGAGGAACGATGCAGATATGTTTTCAGCCTCAAGTTACAAAGCAGTTTGGTCACATCCTGCCCTGTATGGCGCCTGGTTTCTGGATGCTACACTGAAGCGGCCTGGCGATTGGAGGCGGGGGGGGGGGGGGGGGGGGGGGGTCATGGAACGTGGCCGAAATGAAACAATCCTTTCTGTTTGTGTGAAGGCCAGCAGAAGTGCAGACTCTGTACAGTGGATGAACTTCAATGTTTTTCGTTTTTTTTCGGTGGTCCAAACTGTGCTGAACTGCTGATGTGAAGTGATGTGGTCAAACTTTATTTTCCTCACTATACTATCGAAGCCTTCCATCTATAGCACTCGGGGCTTGAAGAGAGTCGGGGATCTCCCAGATGATGTTTTATGGAGCTCCAACCGGGCATCTTGTTCCCCGTCCTCCGCTCCTCACCTCCGCCCAGTTTTGGGGCTTGCGATGAGCGCACATATAACGTATAAGGCACACCCTTCACCACCAGGTAGTTGGCAACACGGGCGATGGCAAATCTGTACAATGTCTGACGACAATATGATCGTCTATTTTAAGGGGTCGGGAGTGGTTGGGGTGCAGGAGTTGTTAAGGGTTCACATTCTGGGTTGTATTTAGACAAGATTCAGCACCTCTCCTTGTTTAGACACTATATAGGTAGCGGGACCCCATCTTGTGGAATCCCCTAAACTGAAAATGTCTGGTCAGACTTTCAAGGCCTGTATTCCTATCGTTTGAAATGGCTAAAAGGCAACTGTAAAATGTGCTATTTCAGTTCCCGTTCCAGTGGTCAATGTCCTGCAGTACCCACCCTCCCCCACCCCCGGGATGAGGGGGAACTACTGGGGTTTGGCAGGAAGACCAGATGTTTTATCTCTCTCCCTCGCTCTTTCTTTTATTGTAGTCCTCAGAAACTGACGAGCTAGGAACGCTGTGTTTACGGGACTGCAGCCAATACTAGAGTGCTGTTTACAACAAGCCCATGAGCTAATGGCTGCGGCTGCCATGGAAGTTTTATTACAGGAAAGACCAAAAGGGATTGTTTCACACACCATCGTCTGCCCGGAAACGCACGCACAGTCAAGGACCTTTCGCTGTTCATAGTCACTTTTTATACATCCCACTTGTTAAAGTACTGTTCCATCTACTGACTGATTTGGGAAACATGTGTTTTTCTGACCCATTCTGATAGCGTGTATACCTTTCCAAAATGTGAGCTTCCAGATGTAAATTCACATGGCGAACGTCATTTTCCTATTTATTTTCTGCTGCCTCCATTTCAGTTCCTGAAATCTGACTAGACTTGACCTTGACCTAGAGATGGAGTGTTTACAAGAAGGACGGAAAGAAAATAAGCCGTAGAGATGGGGCTCACAAGTGGACTCGTTCTCACAAATAGCGCTTCTTAGATGGAGAGCGTTTTCAGACGCAATCAGATGGGTTGTGTGATCTTGGGTCTGTTCTTTTTGAGGTCAAGGCTAGAGCTGATCCGAGTGGTGTAGTTTGACATGCGGAATCTGTGCCAGACTTGGTCCTTTTTATCACAACAAACCCAGATGGAAGTCGTACACTATTGTTTGGATGTATTTTCCGATCCGGAATTCTTGGATGCCCAAGCTTTCTTATGTATATAGCAATAGTCTTAGCTTGTAAGAGTCCAGTTGGATCAGCAACGGTTGCAACCACCACAATGGTAGCAACAATGCAAAGTTGGGCTGGACTTCAAACAGTCTTTGATCTTCTGAAACAGGGTCTCTGGGCCTTATAGTCCATGTGGTTGGTTGTGTATCAATACTGTTGTAACCCCTTCTGCCCCCCATCTGGGGATTCTAAAAGGAAGATATCCTAATGGAACAGAAGAGGGTGGGAAAAAATGGCTTTGCTTTCAGCATCTAAAAGGCAATTGTCCACGCACAACGCAAAATAAACACGCAACTAATTTTCCTCTGTACACGACGTATCAATGTGTTAATGCTTATTTGATGGGCACAACGTATATATCTGTAAACACTGACTTGCATTGTGATGGAAAAACTACTAGTATGGATGACTTTTGAACATCTATATGCTCTCTGGGCCGCAATTTTTTTACACCTCTACAAGGCCTCTGATGTTTTGACCGGTCAGTTTGTCATTGGTTTCGGTTGACCAATGCATATAACGTCACTTTTCCAAAAAAGCCGCAAGATGTCCGGCATATTTTAGTTTCTGAGGATGGTTGGCCGATGCGGATGTTGTCCTTTAGCACACACCAGTGGCATTGTTTTTAAGTCACAATTAATAATTGTTAATTAATCAGATGTATTGTTTGACCTTTGCCTAGATCGCTCAGAAGTACGACCTGCAACGGGAAGAAGAGCTGCGCTACTGGATCGAGGAGGTGACCGGGATGCCCATTGGAGACAACTTCCAGAAGGGCTTGAAAGATGGGGTCATCCTGAGCGAGTAAGTGCGTGTGTGTGTTTGCGCGCTGATAGGATTGACATTGCAGATGTGTGGGGGACTTGCAATGTTCCGGGCTCAGCTCGGCAAGAAAATAAAAGATGCTCATGTCCAATATCCAGTTATGGTCAGAACAGCAGATCATAATAAGTCTCTTTTCACACTTGATTGGCGCCTGTCAGACAAATGATGAGGTTCCATGTCTGATCTTATCTCGATTGTCTTCCCCCAGATTGATTAACAAACTGCAGCCCGGCTCGGTGAAGAAGATCAATCACTCACAACTCAACTGGCACAAGGTGTGTGTTCATTTCCTTCATGGATCCTTGCAACAAACAAAAAAAGTTCCTAATAATAATGAGGCTATTCAGAACACGACCTGGGAACAAGTCATTCATGAAACTCTCTCCGCTTCAAGTGACCGAGCCAGCTTTGCACTCTAACCCTACTCTGAGCTGGGATTCCCCAGGACCCCCAACACACACACACACACACTCATTCCCATTCTTCTCTCTCTTCGCCTCCCTGCCCCCTCGCCCTGCAGCTGGAGAACCTCGGGAACTTCATCAAAGCCATCTTGGCCTACGGCATGAAGCCCAACGACATCTTTGAGGCCAACGACCTGTTTGAAAACGGGAACCTCACTCAAGTTCAGACCACACTGCTTGCCCTGGCGAACATGGTGAGCCGCCGCAGACCTACTATGAACTCTGTGTGTTTGAGTCCTCTGTGTTCGCCCTCCCCTTTTTCTCTCCCAATTTTTTCAAAAGCCATTGTTAGTGAGTAACCTATTTTTGTTTTCTTAGGCAAAGACCAAAGGTATTGACACAAAGTTTGACATTGGTGTGAAATATGCAGACAAACAGGCTCGGCATTTCGACGACGACAAGATCAAGGCAGGCCAGTGTGTCATTGGACTACAGGTGCGACCGTTTGAGCACTTTTGTGTGTTTGTTGTATGTGTTTGCATGTAACAGGAACATTTTTAATCAATGATTTTTGATCACTTTGGAAGGATTCTGCTCCAGCACGACCACATCTATTGAGACCTTGTTTTAGTCGGCAGAGAGTCTACCACAAATACTAGGTTAAACATGATGATCGTGTATATCATAATGATGAACTTCAACACCAAAAAGTGCAAGTAGTGCAATACATAGTCACAAGGACCCACGTTGTCGATGCCAAAACCCATTTGGAGACTAAGCTGGCACCCATTCATAATCCTTCTTAACCTCTTTTTAATTCGTTCTTCTATTCAGATGGGAACAAACAAGTGTGCGAGTCAGGCAGGAATGACGGCTTATGGCACCAGAAGACATCTCTATGACCCAAAGACGCACACGGACAAACCCTTCGACCAGACCACCATCAGCCTCCAGATGGGCACCAACAAGGGAGCCAGCCAGGTGAGGAATCGCACACCAAGCACTTGCAGGGCCGTGTAGATGGAGTCCAATGTTGTTTATCAAGAGTTGATAAGAAAGTCGACTCAAAACCACTTTGACTGAACCCCATGCTACTTTTGCTCAACACTGATGTGTGAAAATTGCAAAGCAAAATAGTGTATAAAACGTGCATTTTAAGCCCGGGCGTCTATTTGCTTCCGTCATGATCACCACCCGGGCCTTTATTTTGGAAAGCCTTTTAATTCCTTTCTCCCAGCTTTCACAAAACGAAAAGCGGAAGAATCAGGTTTTTGTAGACTCTACCCAAGCCGTTTACTGTAATTAGACCAATAAACACGCAAGAGATATAAACGGAGCACTAAAGGACAAGCCAACGGCAGCTTGTACGGTCGTAAGAGAGCGGCTTACCTCGCTGTAGTCCAACACTTTCTCTTTCACCACTCTATAATCATAGCATGATTGTGCGGTTGGGTATGTAAGACGTGTTGGGGAAAGTACGGAACAATCCCATATTAAGGGACAGGTTGCAACCCTAGATGGGGTGATGCATTCTTTCGGTTTTCAATTCATTATATCGTCATTTTTTTTCAGCATGTAGAACAAAATAAAAAGATTAACAAATAGACTGCAGTGAGGTGTAGGCCAAAACACAAACTTCAAAGCCAAAGTCAGCTTTATTGTCAATTCCAAAGTATGTGCCAGACAAATGGAGGAATTGAAATTGCGTTTGTCTCTTACCCACGGTACAATAAGTAGAAAAGGAGAAAACTTGGGGAAACACTTCTGAATGCTTCCGGGTTTACAATTGCAGGCCAGCATTTATTTGTCTAAAACAACTGGCCTCACCTTCTGAGGGCCTCCTGCCTGGAACGCCTTCTCCCCGAAACCCATCGTTAAAGTGTCGCCTCGACGTGTGCTCTGTGTCCGAGCAGGCAGGCATGTCTGCCCCGGGCACCCGCAGGGACATCTACGACCAGAAGTCGGCCGTGCCCATGGACAACTCCACCATCTCCCTGCAGATGGGCACCAACAAGGTGGCGTCCCAGAAGGGCATGAGCGTGTACGGGCTGGGCCGGCAGGTGTACGACCCCAAGTACTGCGCCACGGCCGCGGACCCGGCCGTCCACACCAACGGCAGCCAGGGCACCGGCACCAACGTATCGGAAATCAGCGACAGTGACTATCAGGCGGAGTTCCCCGACGAGGAGTACCCGGCCGGTTACCACGACGACTACAGCACCCATTACAACGACCAGGGTATTGACTATTAGTGGCTACCTGCACACCGCCCCGTCCCCCCCGTCCCCCCTCCAAACCACGAGACGGCCTGCCCCTTTAACCCCTTCCCTACTATACCGCTAGTCGGAGCAGTATTAACACTATTCGTATTTTATCGACAACACAACAGAGCAAGTCTTTTGCTATCCTCGCTAGTCTTTGTTTTTTCTTTTACTCTCTTTTTTGTTGCGAAGCAATAAGATTCAGTCGTTGCCTTGAGTGCGTTTCACCTCATTCGCTGCTCCCCCCCAACCTAAGCGGCGTTGGTTTAAATGATTCTCTTTCATTCATTACAGTAGAACCGTGAGGTCAATGTTTCCGCGTTTTTGTTTAGTTTTTTGAGCACGAGTACATTCTTTTTTAAAAAAAAGAAAATCTACTGTTTTTATAAAAAATATAAAAAAATACAGGACACTGTGAACTAGCAATAGCATTCGTCTAACCAGCGTTGTAGCAACAGCCAAGTTTAAAATCCAACTTGTCTATCCCTTATCTTTTTGTTTTTAAATTGTGATGCTTCATAATTGATTCGTATGAATAATGTACCAGTTTCCATGTACCTGTTTTTCAAGGTTAAAAAGACTGCTTTGACCAACCTCCAACACCAATATACACACACTTGCCCGCATCTCCCATTGAGTTGGAGGATCAGACTGTAGTTCGTGCCATTCCAGTTTTATCAATTGGGGCTATGGAGGTGATTCCCGCTACCCCAGCATGTTACAATGTCCATTGTTTCCTTTTACATTCCTAAAGTGTATTTATTGCCATGTGTCTGATCATAAACCAGTCCCTTGTGTGATGTTTTCTTTTTAAGATAAATTGTATGTTTCAATATAAATAAAGCCTTAAATTCCTTGGATCCTAAAGTATTTTTTTACTGTGCTTAGTTTCTGAATGAGTTCCTATTTGTGGTCTATTGTATGGCTGAGCGCTATCGTGTAACTTGGTCCCCAAGAACAACAAAGAATTCAAACATTCCCTTGTAAATCTGATTAACTTTTAATCACAAAAGGAATTCATTGTTCAAGATTAATGAAAAGGTGAGCATTATTTGTTTTGATACCGTCTCTATTAACTTCAGCTCCTCAAGTTTACATTTTTGTTACGCAGACTAAAACCCTAAATCCTCGACCATAATCATTACATAATCAGAAGACTAACGGAACCGTATTGTGTCTTATAATCAGGCTCTGCAATGCTAACCTGCGACTATTAACCTGTCAGAATATAGAAGTGACCCATCCCATGTCCCAAAAGTTGCTTTCTTCCTGTGCCTGGCTGCCAATTAATCCTTCTTTCTTTTTTAAAAGGTTCGACCGGAACAACAAGGCGGCTCTTAAAAAAAGGGATATATATATAAAGTGTATATATAGCCTTTTTTGGCATGGGTGGATGTGTGTATAATACTTGTAGGAGTAGCCGAATAAACTTGTGTTAATTGATCATAACATGCAGTATCAATGCATTAAGTGAAAGATTGCTTGCCTTTGTGAAACCAAACCAAATCTTTTGTCATGGGTTCATCCTTACCAAATACGTGCAAGAGTCGCATATTTAACTATTGACAAGTGGCCATGGAAGGATATTCAAATATTGGTTTATGGACCTCCTTGGTTCTGTTTGCCGTGTCAACATAGAGTAGTTCATACAAATGCAAAGGAATGTGAATCAGCATATATGCTGAGGCTAATGTACAACTGCAGTTCCTATTCCCTCATTCCCTTGCTGTTAGCCTTGTCAAATTAAAGTACACAAACAGTTGCTCTGCCAGTTTTGTAGATAGATAGTTAATAACAGTTAGTAAAATATTTGGACGTAATTCACCTTAAGGAGTCCGTCGTTATGGGGATGTATAGGGGAGGGGCCATTTTCAATGGATTTCATCGGTAAACAATGCCATGGCAACTAGTACAAGGCCTCAAACAAGGGGGGAATGTTGAGAGCTGCAACATGTTGTGCACTGACTTATCTCGTTGGATACGGATACTGAGTGCTATCGATGCAGGCACGGGACACATTTTTCATCAGCAGGTCAAGAAGCAAAAGTCATTCAGCCCTTAAACAGAGTTGACCCTTAGCATGTCTGTGTATGACGGGGACCATCATACACATACACAAAGGGGTATGTCACAAAGAGGCTTTCTCCCTGAATAAAAGGCTATTTTAATCCCAATTAGGAGGTCTGCACCGATGTCATTGTGCACACAGGGGACACAGGATCCTACTGGTGGAACCCGGGTCACTTTTCATTAGGGCTGTGCTGTGATGAGTCTCTGTGTTGCAGCTCTTGCACCAGGCTGGAGGGGTGAGGTTACCTATGTGTCCAATGAGCAGGACGCCTGGTCACCGGGTTTGGAGGGGGTCAGCCAATAGGATACATGAGAAAACCATGGCATTCGTTCAAGACCCCTGGCTTTCAATCTCTTGCATCTCTCTCTCTCTCTCTCTCTCTCTCTCTCTCTCTCTCTCTCTCTCTCTCTCTCTCTCTCTCTCTCTCTCAAACCCCCCCCCCCCAACCCCAGTCCCCCATCAGTCCACTGCTCTGGAATAATCACTGCTTTGTGCAAGCCTGCGGAATCCAGGGTGAAAGACGCAGAAGGACTCAATTATAGAGCGGGAGTCCAAACCCGCACGGTAACTGCTAGCAACCACAGAGGGCTTTACAAAAGGGAAGGGCAGAAACATACCCACACATACAAAAAAATGAAAGACATCCATTCCTGCAAAGGCCTCCAAAGCATGCGCCGTCCCAAACAGAAAGCAGACTTGACAGTATAACCGGCTTCCCTCCTTAAAGCCAAAACCCCACACATGTCTCTCAGGGGCCAAACGTACATCATGCCTGGCACTTTTGATTAATTACACAAAGTATTACCTTACAGCCATGGTGCTGTTATACTATTAAATATTTGTGTGTGTGTGTGTGTCTGTCTGTCCCTGTGTGTGTGTGTGTGTGTGTGTGTGCGTGTGTGTGTGTGTGTGTGTGTGTGTGTGTGTGTGTGTGTGTGTGTGTGTGTGTGTGTGTGTGTGTGTGTGTGTGTGTGTGTGTTGTATCAGGTTGCCAATACATTTTACCCCAGGCCAGAGAGTTAAAATTGATGAGGTGCAGGATTAGGGCTTGATGGTTTGTGCTGACATTTTTAACCACAGCGGCCTGGAACATACCAACCCACCATTTCTTGAATTTCAAATAGAAACCGAACACTGAAATCAAAGCACATAGACGTATTACAATTATCTGGTCGGATTGAATTAGGGCTATGTGATGTCACGGTAGTTGAAGGGCAGATGACCTCACCTCATCATTTTGAACAATTGCAATCACTTGTTTTATACGAGAAATAGTCTCCAATACCTAGCATTAGATGAAACGTCTGTTTACTCCTTCAAGAGACTGCCTTGGCATGAAGATCACAATTCCTGTTGGGAAATACACACTCACACACAAACACACACTTCTGTGGAAGGACACCTTGTTAGTCCAGAGCGCCTGGACTTTATTATCGCCTGGGCTCCGGCCCTCGCTCCTACCCGGGGCCTTGGCACAGCCTCTGGTCACACGGAGGGGCCGGTATTCCTAGGGATGGTACCGAGAAGTGATTGATCCCCCCCCCCCCCCCCACCGAAACACACCTTGAGCTCTGGTTGGTGGACTGTGAAGTGTTGGACTCTGATGACAACGGTGTTAAAGGATTGTCTGTCATGCCGTCACTGTTCATTTTCTGAATTGGAGGTCCAACTTTGACAAGTTTGACTCCTGTCTCATTTGACGGCTACCTTTTATGATGCAAACAGAATAACACATCGTTATGAACACAGCAATAACTTGATGCTACTCAAGTGTCGAAAACATAACATAGCCGGCAACCCACATTGGGGGATTTTAGTGTTAAATCGAACACATCAGCAAAGCGCTTGCAAGAGTCCAACTTCCAAGGAACGGATACTAGGTTTATGTTCTTATGTGAGTTGTTACACTTTGCACAGCCTTAGGATAACAGTGGTGCTCATTTTCATTCCAAAAGAGAGGCTAAGTGGAAAAAGAAGTGAGAAAATCTCAACAAAAGGTCTGTTCGCCTAATGTTGTTAAAGGCCTTACATAACCGGACCCAGATGGTGCCCCAGTAATAGCTGCGCACAATTTTCCTAATCTTCTTATTTTTTGCCTCGTGTAGGTTTTTCGTCTTGGTACGAAAGTGAGTGCGTTGAGGAAACCCTTCTTTGTCTGTGGAGAGGAGGAAAGTGATTGAACAACTGACTTTTGACTAGCTCTCTCTACCGCCAGGTCAGTGATAAGAGAGGTCTGCAGAAGGCAGTACAATGGAGTCCCTATGTCCCTGTGGTGCAGACTTTAAATACCTCAGTTTCCATTTGGGCCAATGGGAACACCAGGTCCCCTTTGTTGAACTGCCAATTAGTGAGCACTGGTTGTGACGTTAAAACAACTCTGTTGCGAGTGGAGGAGGTGAAGAACAGAGAGCTCCTGCACCACACAGACCCTTCTGGTATGTTGATTTCTGGGTCGTTTCCTGTAACCTTCTGGCGGAAACTCAAGCAATCTATTAGTTGTTTATGAATGATTTATATGAACACCCTGTGAGCGACATGATGTTTATTTCAATTGTTGTAAAATTTCTATGCGTGTGCTAGTATATAATATATGGTATAAGTCTATCTACACTATAGCTTTCTGAATACAAGGCCTGCCAAATGTCCATGTCTTCAAATGCATTGAAAATGAGCAAATTCCAGTGTGGATTGCAAATGCTGGTTGTATACCACATAAGTACCTAATAATTCTCTGTGCATGTCATGTGTGGGTACGTCTTTAAAGACGTCTTGCAGATGGATGAGAATCCCGGAGACTGAATCCAAACCGGCCTATTTTGGCAAGGATGAGCTTCTTTTTTTGGGACAGTGGAAAATTCTTTTATTTTTTCACAAATCCTAAAGCAGGGGAAGGAGAAGGGGGGGAAGTAGAAGTTTGAGCCAAGAATAAAGCTGTTCATTTCCACTGCATGGAAAACATATAACTTATGATAACAGTAATAATAAGTTAGAAAGTGTATAGATAACACATTTAGAGACACCAATCCCAACACTGAACCACACTGTACATCGAAAACAGGAAACACATAAACATAAACATCTAAAAACAAGTACAATGAATTAGCCCAAAGTGCATTTACCCGTTATGAGGTGCGATTCCAATGGTGTTATTAAAGCAGACTTTTTTTCACTGCATTGCGTTGTCCAAACTCGTTCACGCCTTATAGCCTTTTAGAGCAAGGCATAAGCTTAGTTAGTCCATTCACACCTCCATCTCAGCGGCCTAGGGCCACACCCCGGGACAGAGGCCGGTCTGTTCACCTCCTGGTGGGGGGCTTTCATTTTCAATGGATTTTGTTTGGGCAAATGAAATCCGGTTCACTGCACGGAATGCTCCGGGACTAAACTCCTGTTTTTTAACTGCGTACATCTAGTAAAAGCATAAGCATTTCTCACACATGTATGCACGCACAGATATTTGCCATGTCTGTCACTACAGGTGAGTGGTTGCGTGACAGCCATTCAAGTATGGGTTTATAGAACCTAATGTACAGTACACAACATAGCAGTACATGGTGGAAACTGGAGAGGGCCCCATTTAGCACTGCCTAAGAAGATGTTCTCCACATAGGGTTCTGAATGACTGCTTTAACATTAAAAGGAATGGGATGCAAGGGGATTGGAGTCAATATTACAGCATCAGGTTTTAACCGATTATTAAAACATTTCCTACACATGACAAATCCAGCAAAAACCCAGTCAAACTCTGAATGACCTGACCATCCACAACAGAAGACTAAACGAGGCCCGCGGGCAAATCAAGAGAGGAAGTCCCTTGATATATATACGTTCCTTCCTTGACATCATTGACATGACTGTATTGGCTCCCGTCCAATCGACTACAGCCTCGTTTGTGACATAATTCACCGGATGAATGAGCACTTGGGGTCTCGGGCCGACGGCGGCCGGAGCGGCAGATACAGGACACAAGGACCCCCTTGTGTGGTTCAGGGTTCAGAGTATGAGGCTATGGTCCGAGTGACTCATGCACACCCAGGGAGGGGGCGGCTGTCCTCGGGGTATCGCTGTTACTTGGGCAGGTGGGACAATAGGGGAACCACCGCAGAAGATCACAGCGTCATGTGACTCTTAAAAGTCGTTTTTATTTTATGGATGAAGGCGGAGCTGCATTGCGCGCACACACGCACAAACACTTCATTAAACATTGAACAAACATTGATCAAAATGGCTTTATTCATGATGCACTGTTAAAAAGCAGTGCTACAATTGGTGTGTTCCATACCAAATGAAACAGCCTGTTGGATATAACAATTTCACATAAAGTGCATAGGAGGTTGTAGACGTGTTTTACTGTTTTTATGCGTACACCAATATTACCAATAAACTAAGATTATGCATGTTATTATACGAGTTCTTAATAGAGATCTCAATAGATGTCAGCAAATTCACAGGGACCCTATAAACACCTGTGGCCTTGGACGGACTCACGTCGGAAACATTTTGTCTTTCACTGTGTGTATCTCTGAACAGGAGAGGACAGGGGGCTGAGAGAACCGCATGCAACAACCCTTTTCCACGGCAGTAGCATAGCGCAGCTCCCGTGTGACTCCAAGCCAGACCGTGTCTGTGTCAAAGAGAGCACACAGTGGCGTACTGTTTGGTAAAAAAAACAACTAAAAACTAAAAGGCAGTAACAGTGGTGGGGTGACATGGCAGCACTCCACACGTAGGCCTGAATCGAATAGAGGGAGTGAGGCGTGAGCATCACCGTACAGACAGCTCTCAGACCCTAGACCCCAAGTGTATCTTGAGAAGATGGCTGGGAGTCAGACACAAACTAGTTATCCTATCGATGGCTGGCCCAGGGAGGGGGAGGGCTCAGCGATTAGAGCATGGAAACATTTGGAGGCCTCCCCTTTTCCGCCTTTCCAAAGTACAAATGTACAAAAAGAAGTCGCTTGGAAATGCCAGACACAGGCCGGGGTGATAAATGCATTATTCTATTATAGGCCACTGAGCTTAACTGATGATTTTCTACAGCTATAATGTGTGCAGTGTCTTTTGAGTATGACACAAAAACATCAGCCGAGCTCATTTTGTTGAGTGACATAAAGCGTTCAGATATAATACAATACCGCCACCTGTTGGAAGACACACGCGCGCGCGCACGCACGCACGCACGCACACGCGCACACACACTCATGCCTGAAGGCAGACATGAACAAAATAATCTTCCTTTAGCTACGATTTGGGATTTTATTAGTATCCCTCTTAGATGACAGTGAAACATTGGCTAGGTCTGCAGCTGAATTCTTTTAAATGTTGACTTGCGATATAATGAAAAATATGAATGTTTAATCCTCCAAATGTAGGCCTTCAATTTATGGCAGGATATTTAAAAAATACTCACACTAACACACAGGTTGTGGGATTTGTATGTGAATAGAATAGCCTCATATATACTTTATGAAACTATAGAACAATATAAAGAATATCGCAGAAAACATTGCTTACGGCATGCGTTTTGCAATTGGACATTATTTAGAGGTGTCTTGCTGCCATCTACTGTCGTTTGTGTGGACTTTTCCAACAAATCAAAAATATCACTCACACGCACACGCACTACAACAGATAGTTCTGTCGTTAAGTGTGTGACCTACAGCATTGAAATTGGCAAAACATGAAAACGACATCCACTTAAACAATAAAATACTTTTTTTTAGGAGTAGTCCTATCGAGATGCATCTGAACATTGCAATACAATGTGATGCAATGTCGTTTAATACTGCAAAATCCTCACTAAATATACAGGTGTTGAAGTGAATACACTCGGGCGGCGGGCGCATCTGACTATCAGATTCTGCAGGACTGGCCCCGACCTGTGGATGTACCGCCATGGCGCCCTCGTCCGGGGCCGCTGGTGGTAGCAGCGCTCCGGCAGGGCTCCTGGCTCTGTTATTCCCATCGTGCTGTGTAACGCGGGCGGGCTAACGAGGATGTGGAAAGGATAGGTTACGTTTTTGAACGTGTCATGATCCGCTTTACGTTGGTTTGTTGATCGCGGGTTCATGCGAGGAGAGGCTCAGCGGTAAGTAGTACTTGAATATGAGTATTTTATGTGTATATGGTCTAGTCCCGAGTGATCATGCGGTAACTTGAGCATTGCACATATGCGCTGCTGTGTTGCTAGTCGGCGTACTTGTTGGAGGGAAAGGCTAGCTGATTAGCCGGACGCCGCTGACTCCACGCTTAAACATGTCATGCTTTGGAGAAAAAAGGCTAGAATAATCTTTAATGAATCGTTTCATCATTAAACTGCTTATCTGATAACCACAACGGGAAGCCGTCTCCCCACCCGTTTTTAACTGGCTAGCTTTTATGTTTAAGAAACATGACTACAACCTAACCTAGTCCCCGAACTTTTATTAAGTTGCGTGTTGTGTTGCTCTGTGTTGTGTTTGCTCCTTTTACATTCATCCGCATCATATCTGTATGAACACTTCTATTCAATAGTAGTACGTGGTGGAGTAGCCTCCAGCTCTGTCCCACTTTTATTCTTATGGCGCTGTCGGGACATTTCCAAGTGAGTTGACAGGTAAATATTCGGCTGCATGCCGAAGTGAAAGTGTAGGACAAATATGCCCGTGGACCATTTGTCTTATCCTGCTGGGCCCTGTGACAAGGGCCCATATGCAAAACGTACCTGCCCTGATTCAAAGGCCAGGAGGGACGAAGCAACCGGGTCGGCACATTCCTTCTACTAGACTCTGTAGCCCACATATTGAATGAATTATAAATGGCATTCGCTTCATAGTTTCAATAATTGATCATCCCTGGAAGTCTGTTGCCCTCATTTTACCACACTTACTCATTTACAACATACTCCATGGATGTGACCATGTGGTGAATAATGAAATGGCAATCATGTTTTGCTGCATACAAACTGGCAATATTAAGTTGAAGTCCTTTTTGTTTGCTTTGTTTGTGTCTTCCAGATTAGTGGGACTAAGTGTGCTGAACATACAGAGTTGTGTTTCCTTGCGGGGGTCCACTTGGTCCTTGCTAGCCAGCTCATCGTACAGCAGCACTTCCCTAGTGGGAGTGGGAGACGATCACACAGAGAGTGGGGGGCTTCGGGGACAATGGCATCTCCCTTCGTGCCGGTCCCCATGCCCATGCCCAAGGAAAGGGCCGTGCGGGGGGTTGGCGCCAGCAAGCCGCGGCGGCCCCAGCGGGCCTCGTCGCTGGGGTGCGTCTCCGGCAGTGCGACCGAGTCGTCCATGTCGTCGTCCACGTCATCCGTGTCAGGTGTCCCCAGGGGGAGCCGACAGGACCGGGGCAGGACCGGGCCGGAAGGCAGGGGCATCAGAAGCCGGACGCCTCCGGCCACCCATAGCCCTGCGCCGCAGGCCCGGGTGAACGGTGGTTGTCTGGAGGCGTCGGTGGAGTACTCCACCTGCCCGCGCTCTGCGTCAGATCCCGAGGGCGCGCGGCCCGTCGCACCCACGCTGTTGGGCTACGAGGTCATGGAGGAGCGGGCCAAGTTCACGGTACATTGCCCCGGTCACATTTACATTTACATTTAGGGCATTTAGCAGACACGTTTATCCAAAGCGACTTACAATATTGTGGCGAGCAGCGCGGAAAGAACGAGACGGGAGCGCCAGGCTACGCAGTGACGCAACCTCTCGTGTGCCCCATACACCGCACGACTCCGAGAGCTGCCCTTTATTTAACACACCCAATGCCAACACCACAAACATGACAGAAACACGGCACACCTGACCAACGGACATGCAAATCTCGGTAATGGTGGCGGCAACACTACAAACAACACACAACCATTAAATATCCCGAACCCATTAACCCCACACAGCCCCAAACAGAACAACTTCAATAAACCCCTTTTGTCAACGGTCAACCCCAATTCCCAGAACCCCCCGCGGCTCCAGAACATGGCGCCCACGCCCATGATCGCCACACAGCCCCCACCTCAGGGGACAGACGTCCCGACGACCCCAACACCCAAAGGCACAGTCCCGAGTGTTCAGGGGGCCGGCGCAGCCGCCTTGGCCCCTGCCAGTGGCGGCCCCGTTGCGGTGCAGCCTTCCTCCCTGGTTGGGACACCTGTCTCCAGCTGTCCGCAGAGGACCTGGGGGTGTGGCCGGGGACCACCTCTACCAGATCCCCCACCAGTTTCTGCCGTAGGGTGGCGCTGGAGGGCCGTTCGGGGACCCCATCCTCCACGCTCCGCCGTCTGGCCCGTCGCCGGCCACGCCGGTGGTTGGGAGGGGCTGGACGCTGTCCAGTCCACCCGTAGTCCTTGACCCGCCAGACACTGCTCCGGCTCGACTTTGCTGACCGACCTTTCACCCATTCACGCGTTCAACCCATTCCATCTAGTAGGGGGTCTGTCTGACTAGTGAGCATGTTACTATTGCATGACAATCAAATAGAGTAAACATTCAAAATCTTTCGGGTGATAGAGATACGTTTTGATACATTTTCTTGATTCATTTGATACATTTTAACAATTTGATATTATTAGAGGACACACATTTTTAGATATTTGACTATGGTGGCCATACGTGCCGTGTCATACATGAATGCTACTTTAATCTCAAAGGTACTTGACTTTCTGTTTTGACACATGAAGGCAAATATCTTCCTAGATACACAAATGTATTTGGATTCCAACCAGAATAGACTTGTGATGCCCCAGGAGGAGTTTCCTCCAACCAATCAACAAGATGACTCAGGCCGTGGCAGTGCAGAGCATCCTCTTGTAACAGGATGCGACGGAGGAGCAGAATGTTTTTTACTACCGAAGCGTAGATAGCTGAGGCATTGCGAGAATTCGGCTGAGGGGAGAAAATAGATTTTGTTCCAGGACACAGACCCTCACTTTGTCTACAGCCAGTGAAAGAAAGACAGGAAAGGTGTAATGGCATTTGATCTAGATTGCAATGCTTTTGAGAATAGCATTAATGTCGACAGAGCCTTAATATGGGCTTTTTTTAAGAGGGGTATATTGTTTGCTCATCATTGATTCCCATTAATGTATGATCTAATGTAATGCCTAACGTTAAGCTCTGTCATGGCATCCAGGAACTGTGTGATACAAGTAGATCCTGTCCACTGACTCCTATGGTACATTGTTCTGGCCTCCTAATTGTTTTTACTATTGGCGCATTTCCACTAGCACGGCTCGGCTCGATACGGCTCGGCTCGGCTCGGTTTGGTTGTGTTTCCATTACAACTGGTGCCTGGGTCGTGGGCGGGGTCGTCATAACACGGCTGCGCGAAACCGCTGTGACGTCATTTACACGGCGCCGAGCATCGTACAAATCCGGAAGACCAGAACAACAACAACATCAGAGGAGGACAGCATGGAGGACATGGAGGCGATCGTGTTGCTGCTCACCCTGTGGCTTTTTGTCGCACAGAAGGCAAGAGAAGAGAGCCAGAGAAGACTCCGGGCCGCGAGACAAAACACTATTGAAAAGTCGCGCGGTTATGACGCTTCCAGTGAAGACACTCATCGGCCAATCAGTGGAAGGCAGTCGGCTGACGTCACGTTTTAGTAACGCTTCGGCTCGCTTGGAACCAGGGCTGAGGTGATACCAAAAATGTACCCGGTTGCAGGTACTGTGTGCTAGTGGAAACACGCATATAGCGCGCCAAGCCGAGCCGTACCGAGCCGAGCCGTGCTAGTGGAAATGCGCCATTAGTGTTCCTTCCCTGCCTTTGACCTAAATGTTCATCTCTCTATTCTCTCTGAACCTTTACAAGCATTGTATTGTATTGTTTTGTTGTTGCCATTGAGCAGACTCTTTTATCCAAAATGACTTGCTGTGAATTCAGATGCATGTCATTTTAGGAGCTGGAAGGGCCTGATGCCTACAGATAGAAAGCAGACATTGAAGATTTAACTCGGTTAGAACAATCCTACACCAACCATAAGACTGTACTGTCTTGTGTTTAGTGTCATTGTTAGTCATCGTGGCTGCAATTACCACTGCTTACTTATGCTAGGACGAAGGAAGTTGAGTTTCTGTCAAATTACTGTTGTTTTCCAGGCTAAACGTGTGTGTGTGTGTGTGTGTGTGTGTGTGTGTGTGTGTGTGTGTGTGTGTGTGTGTGTGTGTGTGTGTGTGTGTGTGTGTGTGTGTGTGTGTGTGTGTGTGTGTGTGTGTGTGTGTGTGTGTGTGTGTGTGTGTGTGTGTGTGTCCTTTTGTTAAAGGTGTATAAGGTCCTAGTCAAGAAGTCCCATGAGGAGAGCTGGGTTGTCTTCAGAAGATACACAGACTTCTCACGGCTCAACGACAAGGTGTGTGTACATTATGTTTGGGTTTGCAATGGCCGTCTCGAGTCAAATGCCATATCGACCTTTAGCAGAGAGGTTTTAGCATAGGGGAGAAAACCGGTGTAGATCCTTAAGTAAATGAACAATCTGTAGGCAAGCCAGTGCCCATCATTCATCTCATTAGAGGCACCTGTGATCACTCCTGCTGTTACGCCTCTGTGATAAAGGTCTATTATCTGAAATATTAATGACTTACTATATGCATATATACTATCCAACAGATTTGCACCAGTACGGTGCAAATCTGTTACACAAGGTGATATTAGCTGTGATTTACCTACAATGGATCTTTATCTTCCTACAATGGAATGTATAAATATGAATTGGCCTGACAATTACTATGATGGCTAAAGGCCTTTGCAAGCCAAGTTAGATTATTCAGCACTGTTAAAGCGAAGGATACTTTGAAGGGTCGGTACCTTTCACACCAAGTCGGATTGAAGTTATTATCTGCACACAAAGATTCATAAGGGGGAAAATACAACTGAATTCATATAGATCACATAGACATAGGGGCATATCCTGTGTCTCTCTCCACAGTCATTACCTACAGGATTAATTAGTATTTTTTTAATAGCCAATCATTTACTTAAACTACCCTTTGTCCCACTGGCTCCCATCTTATAGTATAAAATGATATCTGAAAGTCGCTCAATCTCCCCATCTATTGCTCTAAAATCTCTAGATATCGTTATTTATTTAGGCAAAGATTCAACTTCTGGTGTTCCTTCCGAATATTGCGGCTTGTTAAAGATATTAAGTCCGGCAAGGGTATTTGATCTTGAATACAAACGTAAAGTGAAACAAAATGTCGGAGCTCTCTGTGTTGTTGAAAACAGCAGACGAAAGCTGAATTCAAAACCTCAAATGGACATTAAAACCAAAAGACTGATTATAATTCATTAATAAACTAAATTAGAGAAAATTGCTAGACAGTATTGTGTTCATTGTGCTAGACGCCATAGATATTAATGAATTCTACCTTGATGACGTGCACGTAAAAATGCCAAGGGCAGGGACTAGGACCCTCCTTGGTTTGCTTTCATTGTCGTTGCTGCACAAAGACCTACTGTTTGAACTGATGGGTCGGTGCCAATCCAAGAGGGACAGGCTTCCATTCACCATGAATAGCATTGAGGATTGCAGACGACAACGTTTTGATTAGGATAATGAGTGATATACGCTTTATACCAAAACGGCAAGTTGTTATATTACTATAACATTCATGTTCAGTACAATCTCTTGGAGCTTGTCCTTCAGAGTTGCCGTGGCCTTTTGTGTAAAGCTAATCAGCAGACCTTCATAGCTTTGGACATGGAAATCGTATTCTGAGCAGGTTGGAACTCCTCCAGTATTGAATTGGAGATCACAAAGGCTCAAGGGAAAGGAGGCCTTCGGGTCAACCCACCCTCACTACAACAACACTCACTACAGTGAAGTCGTAGTAGAGATGTGGACGCTCACTCTCAAAACAGCAATAATGTGTCTTTTGTTGTATTTCTAAATCACATGGTCACTTGGCGTAGGAGAACAAGCTAGGGTTAGCGTTACGGTTAACCCAGCCTGTTGGGTCTGGGTCTTCCCTGTAAACTCAAAACCAATTGTTCCCACACGCATTGTGTTTTGGATGGTGCTAATGTCTAAGAAAAAACGCCTCACTCACAATATACAAACTCGCTCTGGGGTGCTTTGTCGTAGTCCCACTTTAACTTATTATTTTCCCTCCCTCACTCTCCGTGTTTGTCAAGTAGAATTCAGCTCTCATAATTCTAAGCGTCCCAGGCACGTGATGAAGTCCAAACATCTGTATAATATTTACGACAGCATAAATATCAGCCTCACTCAGCACTCCAAGCTCTCACATGGTTAGGAACCAGATCCCAGCGACGTGGCTGCCAAAAGCAAAATGATGCAGGATTAGATATGTACTCGCTTGGGCTGTCGGCCAAGGCTGCCTTCCCAAGGCTGCCTTCCCAAGGCACCGTGTTTCTATCCACAGCCAAAGCCTCAGTATGTTGCAGAAAAGTTTCTGCGTGTCTGTAACGTGTACAGATAGGGAACTAATTGCAATTAGTGTGGAACCCTTACGGTCATTTTCAATTTCCAAAGGGCGTCACCGGCATGGTTCAAAAAACCCTCTGGACGCACTTTCATAGGTCTATAACCAATAATGACAATGAAAGGGGATTAGCGCAGCCCTGAGCAACAAGAAAACATCTTTCCTCTCAGGAAAAGCTTTTGAGTGCAGTCGTTTTATTTTAGTGAAACTATACCATCTGGTACCGTTGCGATAGCTACATCGAGCGAGGGCTGTTAGATTATGGAAAAAATCACAATCACAATTATTTTGGTCAATATTGAAATCACAATTATTTTTTATATATTTTTTATTAAATGTATTATTCGCCCAACCCTATATCGAGCCACCTTTGTCGTTCAAAAGTGCCTCCACGGGGCTCCTCTGCACCGTCATCACATGTATCCCGCCTCATGTTAAATAAACAGTTGTGGTTCCCAGGCCACCACCAGTAACTTCGACTGTCTTTGAGAGTTGGATATTGAACTGCATCTCCGCCTGCGGTTGTGGTCCAGTCATCCTTCTCCCCTCAAGTTTGCGAGCAGCCCAAACTTTGTAGCAAGTACTGAGTGACGACTCAGACTGGACACACGCACACGCACACACTCTCATTAGAAAGCAGACACGCCAAAGTTTTCACTTTGGTTTGACACCCTCCATTTTATGATGGTCTCAATGTTGATCATAACATGCGTGGTCTCTAGAGGTTATTCATAGGAAGAATATCCTCATCATGTAAGCAACTGTCAGGGAAGACAGGGGTGCTTTTTTTAGCATTCGGGAACCAGCATTCGGGTTCGAGGTCTGTATTTTTATTTTTTTATTAGATTTGTATTATTGTGTAGCTTTAAATACAGCCCCTTGGTAAATATAATTACTAACTACATTAAAAAGTATTTCCTGCTCAATCTACAAGGTTTAACAACTGGCTCTCCTTCTCGACTGTATGTTTGTATGCAGCGTGCAGGCTTGATACGCACGCTCACCCTCGTCTTTTTCGTTTTTTGTTGGGAGAACCAGCGCCACACAGTGGCTTTGAATATGTACTACAGTCTTTCTACAGCTTGATGAATTTTCGCAATAAGTAATAACGCTGCCAAGGAAAACGGAGGGGAAAAGATAGTTTTTAGCCCATGTGGAGGGGGCGTAATCCACATCAGTGTCCCCCTGACTATTTAAATGTTTATTGGGCGCGCCTTTCGAAAACGGTTCAAACAAACTGTCCCTCATGTGCTCCCGCTGGCGTGGTTTATGACCGCAACTAAACCGGTTTTGTGGTCGTCCTCGCCCCAGGGAGGCCGTGCGTGAGTTGGCAGGATGGGGCCTTATTGGCACCGCTGTTCTGTCTGCGTGGCTGAATGTTAAAGGTCACATATTATAGCACCAGGTGAGATTGAGATTAGCACTTGCGTGAAAGCTGTTTGGAAAATCTGCCTCTTCTGACATCACAAGTTGGCGCGTCCGCCTAGACGTATGACGGATAGATGAGCAACCTTTGCTACAGTCCACTGGGTAGGCTGATCTATCCAGCACAAATCTAGGTGGACGTGTGCGCTTGTGATGGCAGAAAAGGCAGATTTTCAAAAAAGTAGCGACTAATCCCATTCACACCTGGTGGTATAAGTATGTCCCATATAAAGTATCTCGTCCCGCACCCACGTCTTACCCAGCGTGTGAGCGACTGTCGTTGAAAAGCTATATCAAAAAATAATTAGCATTTTTGTATCACAATGTGTAGAATAGGTCTTCTACGCATTTTGTACCACGGTGTGTAGAACAGCTCTTCTACACATCTTGTACCACGGTGTGTAGAGTAGCCACTCACTGTGTAGTTCCTCTGTTTTTGGGCCGTAGTTGAAGGAGATGTTTCCAGGCTTCCGCCTCTGTCTGCCTCCCAAGCGCTGGTTCAAGGACAACTACGAGGCGGACTTCCTGGAGGCGCGGCAGAGGGGCCTCCAGGTCTTCCTGGAGAACCTGGTCGCACACAAGGACATTGCCAACTGGTGCGTTTGTGTGTGTGTTTCGTGTTGTTGTTGTTGTGTTGTTGTTGTTGGAAAAATCTAAAAGCCGGTCATGGAGTCAGAAGTGCTCTTATGAGAGCTATTGTGTTTTTTACACATGTTGTATACAGATGGGCATGGTTTTACTTTTGAACTAATTTAGTTTGTCTTGAATTTATTGTAATCCCCCAACCCTGCGGAAGCAGCCATGCATGCGAGCAGAAGCTATATAAACCCCTCTACCACACAGGGCCTCCTTTTCGTAGGTTTTATTACGTTACATATCTCTTTGATGTTCTGGATTGCTGGTATGCTGACTGCCAAAAGAAACAGGCATGCAGCCCTGTGACCAAACACACATTCATAGGTCTCTCTTTCCCTCCATTAGCTTCCCTGTGAGAGATTTCCTGTGTTTGGATTGCGCTGGTATGCTGACTGCCAAAAGAAACAGGCATGCAGCCCTGTGACCAAACACACATTCATAGGTCTCTCTTTCCCTCCATTAGCTTCCCTGTGAGAGATTTCCTGTGTTTCGATGACCCGCCCGGTCCTTTTGACAGCCTGGAGGAGAGCCGGGTCAGTGTGTGTGTGTGTGTGTGTGTGTGTGTGTGTGTGTGTGTGTGTGTGTGTGTGTGTGTGTGTGTGTGTGTGTGTGTGTGTGTGTGTGTGCATGTGCGTGTGTGTGTCCGTCCCGCCCACCGACACACTGTCTGCTCCACTTTTAGCAAAGTGAATCTGGTTTCACGACCGGCTTCCACGATAAGTTTTATTGGAGGGCTTCGTGGAGCCAAAGTCGACAGGTCCCAGGGCTCTTTCCTAGGGGCCAGCAGACACTGCTCCACGCACAGATACCCAGCTCAAGCCACGCCCACCCCCACTCTCCAGCCAGCTGGCCGGCATTCCGTTTAAGAGGCAGCAAAGGATCATACTTGGCATTGCATTCTCGTTTGCCTTATCCAACGCAAGCATGCATGCCTTCCCGCATCAGTACACGGTACTTCAGTAGTCCAGAGTTAAGTTTCTGTAAATCTGACGTTTCATGATACTTTTAATCAAGACCATTCTGATTCCTTGGCATTTTCTTTGCAAAACAGTCCATTACCTGGTCCATGATGCAGCCTATGTAGGACCACTTTAGTTTCACACATTTAGTTACTTCTATAAAGTTTAGACTTCTGTCCCAGGTTTTTAGGCTATCATACTATCGACACGGTTGATTGGTCAGATTCCTGGGTTGATTCTACACCGCTTATTGAACAGGCCACAAACCTTCCTTATTTAATATGAAGAAGCCACTGGTTGAGATGTTTGTTTGTGCCTGTATGTAGGTTTGAAGATGATTGGTTAGATCTTAATCATTCCTGGCTTTGAGCTTACAGCTGACCCAGATTTTGAAACCAGATAGCAGGTTTCATTTGAGGTATTTGTGCATCATCAAATAACTTCCCACACAGCAAAAGTCCATGGCACAATATAGCTGAACTTGTTTTTCATGAGCAACAAAAATCCTTTGTGTCTCAAATTCTCTCCCACCCTCGGCCCTCTTGATTTTTTTTTTCACCATTTTCTCTTCGACCTCTCCTTTTTCATTCTCGAGCTGCTTCCACACCGCCGCGCTGCAACGTCCCGATAACCACCTCGCTGCAACGTCCCGATAACCACCTTGCTGCCGAAGGGTTCCGCGTGGCGCTGTGAAAGGGCCAGGCGTTTTTAAAAGCCGAACTTGCTGCTGCCGCCGAAAGTAACAACATGGGGAAAGCAGCGCGGTGGGGCAAAATCTGTGCGCGTTCACCGCTTCCTGGTCCAACAGCCGCGGTTGTAACCGCCTCCCCTCTGCCGCCCTTCCCTCATTGAAGAATGGAATGGAAGCAGCGAGTTACCGCGCGTTGGTGCGCAAGCAGCTTCAGCTCTGACTTTTGTCTCTTCCTCTCCAATCGCTCATCCCGAGTTTCTGCTCTTGTGGGTGGAGGTGCATCTCTGGGATCCTCGAAGTGCCTTATGAATGGTGCTATGCCGCTGTAGGGTTGGTTGTGGTGTTTCTCATGGGGGAGCTTCTCAAGCTGGGTCTCTCTCTCTCTCTCTCTGTCTCTGTCTCTGTCTCTGTCTCTGTGTGTGTGTGTGCTTCCATGACCCTCACCTTTCACAAAGCTCTTTCTGCCTTGTTTGCTGGGCTCCATGTTTTTGATCAACGTCTCTCTCTCTCAAAAAAAAGTAATTCGAAAAAGATTTATTGGCATCATGAAAAACATTAACATTTCACACAATGTTTAATAAGTCCATATTTACAATATGGAGTAGATGTGTCTAAAGTCCATGACTGTCTGTCTTTTGCTCTCTCTGTCTGTCTTTCTCTCCATACGTCTCTGAATCTCTCGCAGGCATTCTGCGAGACCCTGGAGGAGAGCAACTACCGTCTGCAGAAGGAGGTGCAGGAGAAGCAGAAGGAGATCGAGTCTCTGAGGAGGAGGCTGCAGGAGCAGGAGGTGCTGCTGCTGGAGAGAGGCGTCCGGTCAGTGCAGATACACAGGTACACGCTGGTGCGTTGTGATGGTGTTATGGGTCGTCAGTGACGACCCATAACAGAGTAGTGAGGGGCATGTATCTGGGACCGGGGGGGGGTCCTACTGTGTTCACGCAGAACTTATATTGGCAGACGACAGAGAGCCCGGGCCAGAATCCAGAAACTGCAAGGGGCGGAGTTTCGACTTGAGTTGCGACTTGATGGTTATGTTAACAAAGATATTTTACAGAAGAAAGCTTGTATGTGAAGGTGGATGAAGCTTCTTTTTTTTTTTTACATATGTATTTCTACAGCAGCCGGGCTACACTGTTTTCCGAGTTTGTATTTGCCATTTACGCTGATTATACTGATTCCCACCTTCTGTCACCTGATTGGTCAAAACAGATAGCGAAATAGCGAAAGAAGGTTCAATGCCCTGATGTGATCTAGCCTGCCCTCCAACTTTTTATATTAAAGGTCCCATGACATGCCAGCAGGTGTGATGCTTTGGGTGTGGACCCTTAATCCAAATGCCCAGGCTTATGTAGAAGAACACACGTGCACACACGCACAATAAAATGCGTTGATGGTACATTTTTTTAAAAACCTTAGTTTAATACATTTTATAATTCCCTCTGTCAATTCGCCCAAGGAACACTTCTTACGGGTCCTCTCTCTCTCTCTCCTGCAGCGTCGGGGCGAGCCCAGAGTCTCCGTGTGCTCTGTCAGCACGGAGCAGCACCCACATGGAGTCCTCCTCCACTGAGGCTGACCAGGGCCTCACCCAGGAGAGAGGGTAACAGAGCACGCACGCACGCACACACGCACACACACTCAACACTGCACACTCAACACTCACAGCACAGACGCAATCCACAGACAAGCAATCCATACACACACAAGCAATCCACACACACGCTCACACAAACACACACCGTCCATACACACGCAATCCACACACGCGCTCACACACCTTCCATACACACACACTCGGTACACGCACGCAATCCACACACACGCAACCCACACACACACGTAACTACATGTGCGCAGACGCTCGCTTGCACGCACGCACACACACAATACACACACACGCAATCCACACACACAAAATCAGCGCACACACAATCCACACAAGCAATCCGCACACAAATCCCTTACAAGCGATCCACAAACACAAGCGTAATCCTCCCGCTCCCACAAGACGTGACATTGAATCATTCAGGTCTTAAATGCCCCAGATGTACAGCTGCCAGCCCATCTAATCAAGTTAAAAGCCTTCAGTTTCCAGTAACCACAAGTCATGCTTTTCAATTACAAGGATTGTTGGGCTTCCCTTGATTCTGTCCGTGTAGGAATTTGTCTTTTTGCTATACTTTTTAAACACACACACACACACACACACACACACACACACACACACACACACGTACACACACACATATGTACACACACACAGACACAGACACACAGATGCATGGATACACACACAGACACAGACACACAGATGCATGGATACATACATGACTCCTGACTCCCCCCCCCCCTTCCTGAGTTTTTCAAAGTGCAGTAACTGAACAGCTTTGTCTCTCTACAGTTCTATGTGACTAAGGCATGAGCTTGATTCATTGGCGTCCTCGTTCACCTCAACCGGACGACAAAGCAGTGTTCTTCCTATCACGGCGGTGTAAACTAGACCTAAAACCAAGTCCAGACTATAAACACTGCCCTGTAGATGAAATAGCCTTTTCCTGACCTCTACCTAATATGTGCCTTCCCATAACCACGTCCTTCTTTTAGCGTCCTCAATCCTGGGAATGATGACGCCATTCTCAATGTCAACAGGACATTACTAGTCCGAATTTGATCAGGAACTGTAAGGATGACTCAGTCTGCAGCTCAGAGCGCCGGCCAGTCGCCACCGCCTCCTCCTCCGCAGTGTCTCTCCCAGGTCCTCTTTCTGACGCCTGTTCTCTTCCCCTCACAGCAGCGCCGCCCCAGTCTGAGCACACAGACCAGCGACGCGAGGTACACGCTACCGAGCCGCGCTCTCTCTCGCTCTCGTCCTCTCTCTCTTGCTCTCTCTTCCTTTTGACCCACACACACACACACACACACACACACACACACACACACACACACACACACACACACACACACACACACACACACACACACACACACACACACACACACACACACACACACACACACACACACACACACACACACACCCCGTTTGGTGTATGCTGCGTCATGCCGCGGTGTGTGTGGCCACAGCACGTCCATCAGGGGTGATGGACAGCTACCGTGTCGCTGTGTGCTCCCAAGGGTTCGGAGAACTCTCACTATGGGCTCAGCTGCAGCAGGAAAGCTAACCTTATATTATGTATAGAAAAGTAATTGTATACATAAAGGTGGATAGATTGAGTGAGACCCATGTAATTATATACACACGTGCAATGTCTAGGAATATAGACAATGACACACGGGAATTAAGCAGGCCTTCAGTTGAGCCCAAACTGTTCTCCTGTATGTATGCGTGTTGGTGTGTGGTCATGTAAGCGGGTCTGTTTGTGTGTGTGTGTGTGTGTGTGTGTGTGTGTGTGTGTGTGTGTGTGTGTGTGTGTGTGTGTGTGTGTGTGTGTGTGTGTGTGTGTGTGTGTGTGTGTGTGTGTGTGTGTGTGTGTGTGTGTGTGTGTGGTCTGCCTTTCAACACAACTCCTTACAGAACCGTCAGTCCGTCCGTCTTTCTCTCCCTTTCCTCCTCCCTCTCTTTCCAAGGTGTGTTCACCACCGATATGTGGACCTTTCCGATGCCGCGTCTACATGTCATTGTTTTGACAGTTTCCATCCACCTGTCCAAGCAATACCGTTCCATGCAATAGGCAACAAGAGCTAGAATCAAATCTTCTGGCACTTGCTGTGGTTTGTACTACGTGACGGGTCTGATCGGGGAAAAAGTGGATCCCCAAAAACACCTGGTGTGGACAAAGCGGTTTGTTAACTGCACGTTTGTTTTGGTCGCCCTTTAACCCCCTCTCACTGCGTCCGTTAGTTCCCTCCAATCCCATCTCCCTGTGCCCCTCATTCTCCCTCCAATCACATCTCTCTGGCCCACAGTTTGGCAATCATACGTAACGACATTGTTACAGGAGGATAATTGCCTTTTGTCGTGCCCAGTTCATCCCAGCGCTCGCCATACGCCGGGCGGAGAGGTTGAGGAGTCGGTCGAATGGACGGGGTCATGGCTGTTTTACTCCTTACATGCTCTTGTCGTGTCTTAACACGCGCTTCATCTGTCGTTGTTTCCACAGACTTTGTCTTCGTTTCGGCTTTTTCGCCTCTCCCGATTTGTATCTCTCCTCAGGGTTTCTTCACCTTCTGGGGCGTTCGGTCATCCATGAATACTATTTAATCAGACTTGAAAATTTGATTGCTTGGTCTCGGATTTGCTACTTAATTCAGAATTCAACCATATTCTAATATTGCTAGTTTTTTTTTTGACAATTGCTACACAAGATATAAAGGGGGAGAATGCTCATTGTGTGCTCACAGCATGCAACATGAAGGACATTTTGGTTACACTTTATAATAAGGTGCCATAATAAATAGCAAGATAGTCATTACCTAACTCTGTTAATATTTGTTAATTGTTACTAAAATATCTATTTGGCACAAGTTAATAGTTTTTTCATCATTAATTAAATATTAGTTGTTTGCATAACCCTAACCCAACCTTAACCCTAACACACGGCCATAACCCTCACTCTAACCAGCGACACTCTGGTCAGTGAAAAAAAACGATTAACTTGGGCCAAATAGATATTTTAGTAACAATTAACAAATATTAACAAAGGTTTGGGCAATGACTGGTTTGCTATTTATTATGGCATGTTATTATAAAGTGTCAGCGACATTTTTTTTAACCAAGCATTAAAATCAAATTACAAAGACATAACTATAAATCCCAATTGCGCTAGCTGCAATAATCAGTTTCCCCAGAGATTAAGCTCTAACTTGGATCTGGATTTGCATTCTCTTTTTTTTTACATTAATCAACAACACCTTTAATTGATCCTGAATACGAAACAAGATAAAAACACAATACGAAACAAGATAGAAAATATCAACCCCAGATGGGAAATATTGGTTTTAACACTGCCATTAAACATGTGCCTCTATCCCTCTCTCTGTCTCTGCCTCTCTCCATCCTCTCCAGTGGCCTCTGCAGGGTGCTTCCTCTGCGCTCCTCGGCCTGTTTATGCGGACCCCCGCTGGGCAGCTCACCTCCAGCCGTGAGGGTCCCTTGGCCCGGCTGTCAGCCATCAGAGCAATGAGCCCGAACCCCCCCCCACCATCGAGGGATAATGTTCAAAGAGAGTGACTTTTATGTTGAATGTCCCATCCTACACAAGGTTCAGGTTATAGGGGGGGCAGCTGTGATGAGGGGCCCCTCTGAAACCCAGAGGCCCCCCACCCCACCGCCAGTAGGAGGATGCCAGGGTGAGGACCCCCCCCCACCCCCCCTTGTGAATTCTGGGCCCACTCTCAGAATGCAGGGACCCGGTGACCCTGGGTCTACCCGGATCCCTGCATCTGTTTTCCTGCCAACGTTTTCTCCAGCTTTTTAGCTTTTCTCCCCCTATGCAGCGTCTGATTTGAATATAATTTAGTCTTTGACAGAGGACATTATAGATATTTCTTCATACTGACAACCCGTTAGATGGCTGGCTTAACCATGCAGAAGATGCAAAAATACCTACCACAATACCGACGGAGCTGCCTTGGAAAGCATAAAACACTGTGGGTGGGTTGATGTATTTTTTTTAAATCATATTTTCCTTGCAAGAGACATTGCATAAGACATGATGACAATCTGCATAAGACCCCATTTCCCTTCACTAATTGCCATTGCCATGGTAATGGCAGCCACTAACCAACATATGCCTGTAATGACTCGTTGGTGAAAGGCCTTCCCCTTTGTGGCCATGGACGGTATTTGCTTGAGTAGTTTCAGGGCTCATGGTTTTAGTTAGTTGTTCATGCACCAACTGTCTTGGGGAGGCAGTGATGCCCTGGCCAGAAGGACGACATCAATGTGGAATTTGCAGATACAATGAATATGTTTGTGCCGTCGCTATACATGTGAATACGCTCATGTCGTCGTGGATACGAAAGAAAAAATAAATGCATCAGAGTACAAGGACTTGTAGGGGCATTTCCAACCATTTCTATCTCTTGCGGGAAACAGGCATTGGGGTAGGGGGCTATATATTACGGGTTCTCATGGAATGGGCTGCATGTTACACTCGCACATTCCACAGTTTTTCTTTTTCCTTTCTTTTTTCATTCATTGCATCGATTTGGTGAGAGCGAATGATTATTTATTGGTCGTCTACTGAATACCGCCCGTGGGTCGAGCGCTCGGCTGTTTCACATGTTCTCACATTCATCAGCGTGGTTGTGATTGAGGCCTTTGGTCTGTGCCAGAATGTATGTATTCTTTGGCTGGCCAGTCTTTCTATAAAATCGGGCCCAGCCCCTGTGGATGCAGCTGGATGTTTGTCTTTTAATTAAAGAAAGAACCGAGCAGGAGACGGTGTGGCCAAAGGCTCTCTCTAGACTTCTCTCTAGTTCCAATGGATGGCCTGTGCTTTTTAAATGGTTTTATTTTTTTGTTTTTACAAACTTCAATCAGTGTATACTTTCTTCCTCACGTGACAAACCATCACCTGTTTCACAGAATGCAATAAAAACTCCCAGGTGCTCTGCTACCGCTGTGACAGAGGTGGGGCCTGTGGATCATCATAATCCATCTCGGTCCTGAGACAAAAGCCATATTATAGGTCCGCCTGGCCTTCAAAGTTTGACCACCTTCTTTTAAGCATTAAGTTGTGATCGAACCTCCCGCGGTGACTGAGTGTGTGTAGTTGCTTTATAGGTGAGCTGGGTAAGCTTTAGTACTTTTAAAACGGAATGGCGTCAGCAAGGCGCCAAGTCATGCACTTTATAGAGCTATGGGAAGAACACAGGTTTTTGTTTTGCTGATCACTGGTTAAAAGTAGTGCCTTTTTTGTTTGTGCGCGTTGTATGTTCCTCGTGATTGTTTTTGTTTTGTGTATGAAGTGCCTTGACTTTCTCTGTGACCTCCATTTCATATTTCTGTCTATTTGACTTTTAGCTTTGGGTTTGGGTTTGAAATGTTCCCTTTTCTAAGATTATGGGACTTTGTTTAAATGGCATTTAATTTCTCCATTTGTTTCAATGCTTAAAATAAAGTTAAAATTGAATGTATATGGTTATAAAAAAGAATATGTGATGGGTAAATATCGATAGCTCACTCCAAAAATGTTTTTTGACCTAAATGTCACAACTTATTAAAGTAAAAATGTGTATCTTGTCAAAATATTGTGAGAAATTAAGTTTGTCTTTCCAAGGGTAATACATAGGCCTTAATATATAATCATACACTAACACTCCACACTACCACTGATTGGTGCTGAAATAAATGATTTTTTAATTTATTGTTAATTAATTATGCTTTTCTTCATTCATTGTAGCGATCTAGCTACAGATTTGCAATCCGAAATAGAAATATTCAGATTAGTATGAAATTAATAAACGCTTTGGATTCTGGTAACTTGACGCCATTTTGACAGCCTAATTATCCCAAAAACAATTCATTGATTATTTGTGTCATCTGGTTTCTGATCTCTCGTTTGGATTTCACCTTGTTGCTAGTATATTCATTATAGTTAGTCAGTAGGTTTAAAAGGTGTGCGCGCACTTGTTAATTGTTTACATTAACACTTTGACGATTCTATCGTCAAACTGTTGATTCTTCTGACTAATGGAAATAAAAGATTTTGTATTTAAAGACACCTTCAGGAGAATTTCTTCTTCGGCTAAAATTCCTTGCTTTACGCAGAAAAAATGCCATGATTTATTCTTTAAATTACTATTATATTTTTAGGCGAAGCATGTTGGCCTATTTAACAGACCTGCATTGGCCATCTTGGAATGTGTCCGCAATTGGCAAGCAGTAATGGGCCATTTTTGCAAGCCCAGTTTTTTTTGGGTAACATTGTGTTTTGATTGAGTCTTGTGGTTTCGCTTGCAATTAGGTTCTATAATAGCAATGACCAGGATTCTAACCACTAGTTCACAGCTTGGAGACTTGCATCGAAAAATTTCGCAGCAAATGTTGACGATTGCAGCTTTAATAAAAGATAATAGTTTGGTCATCTATAGAAGTTCCGTGGCCGTGGAGAGCAAAGGTTCGTTTCTCACTGGATCTATAAAGGTTGAATAAAAAAATGAGCCGGGGTGCCCCTCACAAAAATGTGGGGAAATTTTGGGAGAGCCCTTTATCCAAAATTGCTGCTGTCAGCCAAGCTGGAAATAGTTTATGTTGAGTTCAAATAGTTTAAGCTGTTTATACTGAGTTCAGTTATGGACAGTAAAAGTACAGCATACACATAGGTCATCAGATGTCTGGGGTGGAACCAATGAAAGCAGGGAGACTGAGAAGAATCTTTAGCTTGGAGTTGTTTTAATTAACATAACATTAACATTACTAGTGAGAGGACCTGGCATCTTAACATGTCAGAGTGGAGGGAGGTGTTGGGTAGATTCTGCTTCTGTTGTCAACAGATGGGGGGTTTAAAGGTGTGTGCGTGTTCATATATTTCTGTTTATTTTAACCATATAAACCTTATATTTGAACCACATTAACACATAACATAAAATAACATAGTATAACATGCCGGACAGTTTATGGTTGAGAGGGCAACGACACCGTCATTGGGGGCCCACGGGACAGACATTCTGATGGGCGCCTTTAGCAGGGGCCTCGGTGCAGTTCTGTATGTATGTGTTTTTTTTCTTGGGGCTTCCAGAGTCAGAAACTTAAAGAGCTTATAAATTTATATTACAGTTATTCTGTGATCTCCACAGGAAGAAGTGGATTTCCTGTGAAGACATTCCTGCAGACATTACATCTTGTGAGAAAAAGAGTTAGTGTCCATTCTATTGAGTGATAATGTTCAAAGAGGGTCGTTTATGTTGAATGTGCCATCCTACACAAGGTTCAGGTTATAGGGGGGGCAGATGTGATGAGGGGCCCCTCTGGAGACCCAGAGCCCCCCCCCGCTGCCAGTAGGAGGATGCTAGGGTGAGGACCCCCCCACCCCCCCTTGTGAATTCTGGGCCCACTCCCTGTGACCGGGTAGACCCTGAGCTGCTAGAGTTCTGGTGGGGAAGAGGGTCCCTGCATCCATTTTGGTGATCAGCTTTGGTAATCATCGGTAGATTTAGATTATGATTACCAAAGCTGTAGCCTGCTGCAGTTGTCACTGTACACCCATAGGAGGGACAAGTGGTTTTAAAGCACCTTGTTAGATTTTTCCCTATCGATTTAAATTATTACTGCTAAGGCCCACAGTGAAAGAAAATTAAGAATGACTATAAACAATAGCCTGCTTTCTAGCCTGTACATTTCTAAAATAAAACCATCTCAAACTTGAATTCTTGAAATTATTGAATTCAAAAATGTTAACCCACAAGGTATAAAAGGGACTTTTACATTGTTATCAGTTATCCTTCACACACAGTACATAATATCTCTTGACATTTGCAAATGGTTTCTCAATGGGCTCCGTAATGAATAGCCTACATTGTAAGCCTCAATGATATCATTCAATTCTGTATATTGCAGTTTGCGTAGTGCACATTTGACTTGTCATTCTCTTGTCTTATAGACCTACTTGTAACTGGATATCGATGTAGGAATTTATGTTGGATGGCAAATTTCTTTTTTAGGCAACAACCCCACCAGTGACAGTATATTTCTCACCCTGACAAGGTCCATGTATATTCTAGTATATGGTAAGGGGTCTGCTTGTTCTTACGAGTAGCACATGCCAGGGTGTCATTATAAGAAACCTTAGACCTGTTTTCCCCGTTGTGAAAGTAGCTAATCATAACAAGGACACTATTTACTTTACTCTTTTCATGCAGTGCATGCATAGACACACTAAATGAGAAGTATAAATACATCAATCATCATTAGAGGGTTAATAAATGTATTCAAATATTTGATATCCTAAATAGTCATATAAAACCGGAGATTTGCCCAATGTTAGTGCTATTGGAAACAAACCAGTATGAAAACAAACTGCAAATAGAGGGTAATCTAGTGAGAAGACAGTATGGGTCTGTGGATGGTACACTCAATGGTACTTAAGTGATCTTAGATCAGCTCCTGCGATGGATTACTATTAGATGAACCAACAACAACAAACAGTGTTGTCGTATGCAGTTTATGTATCTATTGACACATTTTAGCAGACCCTTTCATCCATGCTACTAAATATTACATTTTGTGATTTTTGTCATTAATATCAGAAAAAATGTCTTTTGGTTATGTCATTTTTATGTAATTTGATGTTATTTTAAACATCAATTTTGCACGACGTACACATATCTGCTTGGCTGAAATTATGCTGAGTAAACACTCTGTAAGTAAGGTGGGCTCAAGGAGTTGATTGCAGGGTCAAGCTTTATACAGTATATATAAGACCTTTACTTTGGGGGGGGGGCTGTATCCTATGCAACCAACAAACAAAGGCATCTGTATTAAATCAAAGACAGCCTTTTATGCTTCCAGGCCAGGAGGGGAGTTAAGAAAATCCCATCCCTCCCAATGTTATGTACCATTGAGCTCCCAGCAATTGCTAGTAGCTTTTTCACTCTAAGCCAATGCTAAATATGATCTGTTTTTCTTTTATTAACAATATCGAAAGCATAAGTCTGAAGGGGGTCGGTTGTGCCATGGCTATACTCTCTAAAAACAGTCAAGTAAATCACAATACCTTATATGATATGCGTAATATGTCCAGAAGTTAAAGGGTAACTTCTGGGTTTTCAACCTGGACCAAATCTTCCCCATACTTTTGGGTTAAAGTGACTTATGCAGACAAAAGATGGTGACATTAATCCAGTCAGTTGGTTTTTTGTGTCTAACCAAGTCTCCCAAAAGGAGAAATCTTATACTTAAGTTTAGTACAGGAAATGTCCCTGTTGTCTGAAGAACCCCCACCTGAATCCTTTAGATCATTACACCGAGCTATAATGTTATAAGTGCAGCTTTCTGTAATACAACACAGTACACCCTTACTCTCCACTCGCTCTCACTCAAGTTTAAACCACTTTCTTCATGCGAACACTCAACTCAACTTCTCCTTGAAAGATACTTAAAGTTAGAAACAAACAGACACAAAAGTGAAAGCTAAAGACAAAAGGACACAACATTACAGTTCACTGGCGAAAACAAGCACTTTGAGAGGACGAACATTGAAAGGGCGCTATTGTGGATTAAGAGTTAACATTGCCTTCCTTTTTTATCAGCTTCAATGATTGAAGCGTTCTCCCTCAATACTTTGACAATGTCAAAAAATATTTTCGCTTATTAGTCCATTGGACCCAAAATGATGGTAGTGTGGTCAAGGTTGATATCTGAAGCCATTTTTGCATTCCCAATGTAGTTCTCTCCATAGAGTCTCATCATAAAGTACCATAAGATGGTGATAGGAAGCCTGCTGTCACACAGTTAAACCCAAGTAAAGGCAAGGTGAGTGGTCTCGTTTTGTTAGCTTGGTAACAAACCTGTGCAAGTGTGAAAAGGTCAAAAAGGGGATACCGACAGAAGCTAACTATTAGTGTTCCTTGATGTTCATTGAAGATCTCTCTGCCCTGTAGCCCATAATATAGGTTGCATCTGGATAACTGCTTAGTAGCACACATCGAAAATGTATTATAGAATACAAAAGCAAATCAGTTCATAGTCATAAAATTCAACCAGAAGTTGATTTCACTTAAGAGTACGGTTGGTATGTGCTATGTTGTTGGTTCAGCAAAAGATTTCCAAAAATATGTCCATTACAGAAGATGTCAAGCAACATTTTTGTTCTCCATGTTGTGAAATACTCAAAGAGCCATTAAACCCGAAACCCTTTTTTATACTTTTTAAAAATGTTTTTTTGTCTCTTATGATCGTCAACATAGTAATCTATTCCATGTTCTGACTGTTACTGAAATAAGTGCCTAATTTAGAGGAAAAATCTATCAAATATTGTTTTTGCCATTTTCCTCAAAACACTTTGATTGTACACTCTGCGAACGCAGATGGATTAATTTTTTGGACGTTAGGTTACCTTTTCAGAGGCACTCTGACGTCACAATCAAGTCACGAGCCAATCCCCTCTGGCCAAAATGCGATTTTAATTATCCATCGTATTCATTTATAGGGCTCTCATGCATCTTCGGAATTTTTCACTCATAAAACATTCAAGCAACAAATGCCAAGGCTTAGCAACGCCGTGTCACCAACCATATTTATGCCACATTATCACTGTAATCGTTAAGTTGATTAACTTGTGGAGGATCATATCAGATCACCAACAAAAATGTTTTGTGGTTCACTGGCTGTTTAAAGGTTTTATGAGATGCTCATGTCTGAGGCATTCCTTCAGGTTTGATGAGTAATAGATTACCAGGTTAGAGGTCACCCCAATGAAACACCAGTAGCAGCAACAGAAGCAGCTTAACGAACGGTAGTGTAGGTTTACCTATAAAATGTAGTAATAGAGCGTTCTTTCGAGACAAAATGGGTTGTGGGGAGAGGGTGTGTTGAAGTGCTTGGAGAGGTTGGTTGGCCTGGATCGGGACGGAATGTAATGGACTGAAGCAGTCTGAGGACTAGTGGTCCAGTTGCACCTTACGCAGACACACACACACACACACACACACACACACACACACACACACACACACACACACACACACACACACACACACACACACACACACACACACACACACACACACACACACACACACATACACACACACAGACACACACACACTAACACACATACTAACAGACACACAACATATCTGCCAAACTACAGTGTGTGTGTGTGTGTGTGTGTGTGTGTGTGTGTGTGTGTGTGTGTGTGTGTGTGTGTGTGTGTGTGTGTGTGTGTGTGTAGTGTGTAGTGTACACACTATACACCGAGACATGCACACACCCTACTGCGTCTCAACCTCCTGCATGTCTTCCTGATAGGACTGTTGACACTGTCGTGCCTCAAAATCAACAAAAACAAATTGACACAATTGAAAAATAAACTAAAGAATAACATAAAAATCACAAGTTGCCTCTGAGGCCAACATATAATGGCATATATTTTTCTATATTTCTCCATATGTTGCAGTTATTTGTCCTGTAATTTCCTGCAATATTACACTAGAAACTGCACCTATCCTTTGTTGCACTTATAACATTATGCAGTGTAGCTGTGGTTTCTCTGCGCAACAAGGGAATTTTAGAAACGCAATATTGTAAACCTGCTGCGGTAATCCCGGTGGCCCCGGCCCGAAACAATAATGGCCCACCGGGATTGGTCCTGTCTCTCCCGATTACCACTCCGCCACTCACGAAAATAACACCATCTGCGTTCGTAGCATAATGGACAATCGTTTGGAGACTGGCAAAAACATAGGACTTTACGAAAAAATATAACAGTCACAGTGATGGCATAGCCTATGAGACTAATCATCACCTTTTGAAAAATATGAACGGTTTTGGGTTTGCTGGCTGTTTAAAGGTTTTATGAGATGCTCATGCCAGAGGCATTCTTTCAGGGTTCATGAGGAATAGATTACCAGCGCAGAAGTCCCCCAATGAAACTCAGCAGCAACAGAAACAGCTGAATTTAAATTGTGGTTTGGCCGGTAATGGGTTGGGGTCAGAGGGTGCCCTTTAGAATTAATAGTAATATACGTTTAGCTATAGAACGAATATTTATATACATTTGCAGTTGAAATGTAGGCTATGTTAATATAGCCTAGGTTTTATATAGGCTACCATGAAAACGTATATTTATATTTTTATTGGAATGTAGGCTATGCAGTTGCGTCGCTATAGCCTGGGCATTTGTGGCTCGAATGTTTTATGAATTAAAAATAAACCCCATAAATCCATTTAATCAGAATTGAAAATTTCTTAATTCTAACGATGAGCAGGTGCTCTTGATCAGTTTTGGGGAGATGTGGTGTGAACAAGCATTTAATTGGTCATTTTGCTCGACTTCTTGCTCTACTTGACTTCGAAAATTATCAAGGGCAAAAGGAGCAAAGTAGAGGGGGTCTCACACCAAATTTGTACCGGGTGCCAAATTTGTACCGGGTTATAGGCTAATCCATTCCAAACCTGCCTAATGATCGCGGACGATCGTGTCGAATGACTAGGAAGGTTCGCGAACATTCTCGATATCGTTCATTGAGCGCGACAAGACAGATAATATTCTACAAATTACATTTATTAGCGTTCCTAATTACAATTTATTAGCACTCCTAACTTTATATTTGTATTGGAATTAATTGTTTAATCGCATTTAGCTAGTAGGCTAAACTGAGTGTATAAAGCAGGTTTCAAAAAACATTCGCGCTCATGTTGCCAAAGACGAAATAACATAGGCCTAATACAGATAACGGATCGCTAGATTACACTTGTTTTTACTTTACATTTGTATTGCATTTAATTGTTTAATCGATTTTAGCTAGTAAACTGTGTGTTTAAAGTGTATGAACGCTAATTAATGTAGGCTAATTAGCCTAGGAACGCTAATAAATGTAATTTGTAAAATAAGTGTTATCTGTCTTGTCGCCCTCCATTTACGATATCGAGAATGTTCGCAAACTTTCCAGGTCATTCGACACGATCGTCCGCGATCATCTGTTGCTAGGCAGGTTTGGAATGGATAATGTTAATAATCAGAGTGCTGAAAGAAATAACACCAAACTCACTTTGCTTGCGTAAAAAGTAAGGTAAAAAAAAAATCAATTATACAACTCATGCATTCTTTTTTTCAATAATCAGAAATAAGTTATTATAGAGGTGACGCTTGTTAAATTTTATCAATATTATATTGATGCTGCGATCCTGCCTGTTGCCTGCTGTGGTGTACACAGATCACAACCCACTTGTTGTCTTCCTGTCCGCATGTACGGCCACAATCTTCGCCTCATGCGCCGGGCTCTAATGGTCCATAGGCGGGGGCGGTTGTAAACAAGCACTTTAATAAAGTCATGCTTCAAGAGTAGGCCTACGTGCTGGAAGCCTCTCTCCATTTATTTCCGAGTTACAACTTACTATACATGGTGTCAGAAGACTTCAGTTACTCAATCCGGGTGAACGAATTTGGTTTGGCCAAACTAACTGGAGAGAACTCACGTCCGTTTTAGTCAGTTTTGAGTTAAGTTTTCAGCATAGCTAACGTTTGCGGCAGTTGGGAAGCTAAGATGGAACAATTCCAGATTCTTGAATTCATGAAGCCAGAAGAGTGGCCCAAGTGGATTCAGAGGTTTGAGAGATTTCAGATCGCATCGGGTCTGGAGCTACAGTCAGAGGATTACCAGGTGAACACTTTAATCTATACTATGGGGGGATGACGCGGAAGACATTGTCACTTCACTTCGTATGATGGGGAAAGAAGAAAGCGAGTACATCACTGTGAAGCAGAAGCTAGAGGGACATTTCGTGGTGAGGAGAAGTGTTATTTTTGAGCGTGCCAAATTCAACCAGAGACAGCAGGAAGAGGGGGAGACGGTTGACAGTTTTATCACTTTACTCCACTGCTTGTCAGAGCACTGCGGCTATGGGCAGCTGCATGACGAAATTATTCGGGACAGACTGGTTGTGGGCTTGCGCGATAAAAATCTGTCGGAGAAACTTCGGTTGGACTCGGAGCTGACGCTGGAGAGGGCGGTGACGCGCGCACGTCAGAGCGACAGTGTGAAAAAGCAGCAGGACCTGTTGAAGAGTAATTTCAAGGCAGAGACCACGGACATGGACAGTGTTCAAACAAAACACAAGTTAGACATAGGCAGAGGGAGACAGCAGAAAATGCAGGTTAGAACAAATGACAGAAGCAGTTATCACACCCAGCCAGGTAACCAGACACGGTGCATGTGGTGTGGTAGAACGCCAGCACACAGCAAAAACCAGTGCCCAGCTAGAGATGTAGCATGTAACCAGTGCCAGAAAAAAGGTCACTATGCAAAGGCGTGCAGCAGCCGCGGCGCTACTAATGGGCCCGGGTGGGCCCAGGCCCACCCATTTTAGGCTGGGCCCACCCATCCTAGCTGTTCATCCAATAAGCATCCCGTGGAAAGCTTTGAATGAAAGCTTCTCAGCCAATCAGCGGCTTCTACCCCACGTGTGGCGCCTGCCGACAGGCTGAGTCCCGGACTCCCGCCTCAGAGCCGCCTCTGACCAATCATGAGTTAGCAACGGTAACTAAGAGGGAGACGCCGGACAAGCAGAGCGATTTGGCAAGCTTTACGATGCTTTATGCCAATATCTATGACAATGGCCAAGCAAAGCAGTTTATTTTCTTTTAAATTTACTAAGAAACACTCCGAGGAGCAAGAGGAGGAAACTCCTGCCTCTTCAAATGAGTTACCATCCAGTTCCAGAGGGCTGCAACACGTGCAAAGGAAAGAGTCAACGCCAGAGAGCCACTGCTTCCTACAAAGTTTCCTGACAGACCATGGGCAAAGGTGGGTGCTGACTTGTTTCAGTGGATGATTCTTTTTCCCGTTTCATTGAAGTAGCTAAACTGACATCAACAACCTCAGTAGCAGTAGTGGAACATTGCAAGTCCATCTTCGCCAGGCATGGCATACCGTCTGAGGTCATGACAAACAATACTTCACTAGGTTTGCTACACAGTGGGGGTTCACACACACAACGTCCAGCCCCAGATACGCTCAGAGCAATGGAGAGGCAGAACGCGCTGTGCGTACAGTTAAAGACCTCCTCCAGAACGAAAAACACACTTATTTACCCTCACACTTATTTACGCTTACAGAGCCATCCCACTCGCCAATGACAGTCCAGCACAGCTGTCAATGGGCCGGCAGCTCAGAACAACTGTTCCGGTCACTCTGTCATCTCTGAACCCTGGCTGGACTGACACAACCAAACTCAAAAAGGAGGAGCAGAGGAAGCGACAGAGATTGAGTTGGAACTTTAACAAAAGACACAGAGCTCAACATCTCACAAGTCTGACACCAGGCGACCATGTCTGGGTAAAGGATACGAAGGAGAAGGGGACAGTAATAAGACAGGCGGAAGCACCAAGGTCATACATCATAGGCACTCCCAGAGGGGTCCTGCGCCGCAATCGAAATCACCTCTTCACTACTCCAGTGGCGACAGCAGCGCAGACCATCCTACCAGAGCCGGAGCTACCCACTGGTCAGCCAGTGACTCCAGATCAAACAGAGCGGAGCCCAGTTCAGCCAGGCAGTCCTCGGCGTCCTGCACGCTACCCTGCAAGAGAGACAAATCCCAGGGTACCTGAAGGACTTTGTGGTTAAATAGCAGGTACCCTGGGTAAGACTGGGTGGTTTCTACGGGGCAGAATAAATCCCCACACTCAGTAGGAGGTTTGGGCAGTTTACCCCACCTTCTTAGTTCAGTTTTGCCAATAAATGTTCATATGCTTATTGTGCATGAAACATAGCCTGTTAAATAACTTTTCAGGAATTTTCGAGACTGGGAACAGTTAACCTTTTCAATATAGTCTGTTACAGTACAGTATTGTTAGTCAGATATCAGTACAACTGATCTTAGAAAGGGGGATGTAGTGTTAATGGATTAATAGGACACAGGATGTGATGTCGCCCCCTAGTTGTTAGGTGGGGGAGGTTGTAAACAAGCGCTTAAAGTCATGCTTCAAGAGTAAACGCTGGAACCCTCTCCCCCACTTATTTCCAAGTTACAACTACCTAACTCTGCAGTCCAGAACTACAACCTTGAGATAAGCTACAAGAAGTTGTTTACTTGATGTTAAATTGTATGGGTAGGGGCGTTACCTTCCTATGTATTTGTGCGGTTTTGGTTTGCCCCTTTCTTTCTTTTTTCTCTCCCTGTCCTATATTTTTAGGTATACAAATGTGGTCGTTCTGCAGTCCGCACTGAAATGATTGGTGGAGGAGGCCTGCTACCGAGGGCCAACCCGCTGGTTAAAGGCCTCGTCAGTTTCTCCTGGTCGCCGGAAGCTCCATTAAGCTCATGCTTGTTTGATGCATGCACTTTTTGTGTCCCTGCTCGTTAGCTTCGTTTTGTGCTGTTTGTTGCCACTGTGGTCTTTGGTCACTTTTTGCTCTCTTAGGTGTTGAGGTTTTGATAAAGGTCCCATGGCATGCCACCAGGTGTGGTTTGATTAGCTGTTACAATCTGTTTTGGAAAACTGCCCATTATGACATCACAGGTGGGCGTGTCCACCTAGATGTGTGCTGGATAGATCAGTCCAGAGTGATAGATATAACAGAGTGGCGACACTTCCATTGGACTCTGTTGTAGCGTTTTTTGCCGCCTACTTCCGGGGTATGGAGCCTCACATAGTTCCAAAATCTCCATTCACGGCGTAGGAGGTCATTCATTTCCATTGCTGGCCGTCGAGTAACGTCTGAGGTAAGTCCATTAAATAGCTACCTCTTTTGAATTATCAACTATCTATATTGTATCAGAGGCCATTTATGATGCATATACTGATATTTATTTGTATATGCACAGCGTAATTATATATATTTTTATCTTTGTAGACGACCGATTGCCTGCTAGTTTGTTAGCTTGACTTCACCATCTGTGAAGGTATCTCCAGGCGTAAATTGATTCAATTGCTACCTCTTTTGATTTGTCAACTCTATATTATATCAGAGGGCCTTTATGATGCATATAATGATCTTTATTTGTATGTGCACGGCGTAATTATTAATATATATTATCTTGATAGACGATTGATTTTCAGTCATTGCCTGCGAGTTAGTCAGCTTGATTTCGCCAGCTGTGAAGGTGTCACTGCACCAGAAGTTAAGTAGTGAATCCCTGACAACTTTTATTTAGTTAGTTATTGATGTAGGAGCGCTAGGATTATTAAGGTTGATTAACAACGGGTTTTATTTAAATTTAATCTGCTCAACCTAACGATGTTAGCTAGTCAGCTGAGTACTGTGTCTGGCGCTATAGATTAATTATACCCTTGGGTGGATTACATATATGAATGGATTACATATATGAAAACAAATTGTTCGACACAAAAATATAAGCCATAATTAGCTTTCAAATTTTATTACACAGACAGTATGTATACAATCTTTGTTCATTCATAACTTATAATATTAATATTATTGATGTAGGATTACTAGGCACAATATGGTTGATTAACGACTGTTCTATTTCATCCCTACTGACCGGTGCTTAAATCACTGGATATCTCCACCTCGCGCATGCGCATTTCGAGTACCTAATACCAACATAGTCACCTGTGACCTCCACGTGACATCATCATTAGAGGTTCTGTTCCTTTACATATTCTCTCTGCGCAGTTACCGTATTGAACCTTTGTTTAGAGAAAGGAAGGAAATTCGTTACAGATGGCTACGTGCAGCCTCGTGACCAAGGTTGGAGCTGCGGGTAACCCGTCCTCCAGAGGCTGTGGCTAGCTTATACAGATATATATTTAGAAATAACTATAAGAGCTGGCGTTTGTTGGTGAGGGCAGTGTGCTCGCTCCCGCTCCCAGCACTCGTTCGTTATTGTTTATTGTGTTAGCCGTTAGCTTTGCTCTGTTCTAACCATCAATTTATTTTCCTTACAACTTACCAGTGAAGGCGTGCTCTCGCTCCCACTCCAAGTAACGTTTTAGTTTGGCTTCCCCTCTTTTTTAGCAGCAGCGCTTACGCTCAAGCTAATTAATATCGGTTGATTTAATTTTTTTTTAGTTTTAGTGTTCTTGCTCCTACTCCCGGTAACGCCGCATTTGGCCCTTTTTTGGTTGACAATTAGTAGCAGCGATCACGCAGGTTAATTAGTTTCTGTTTTTTCAATTTACTGGCGAAGGAAGTGCTCTGCTTCCGCTTCCAGTTACGCTGCCGGTGACTCCATAATGGCCCACCTATGTGTCGCAGAGGAGCCTCCCTCTTGAGGAGCCGCTCCTCTTAGGATGGCAGAGCTGGAGAATCGGGCAACAGCCAACGACCCCTCTGCCTTAATGAGCCTCCCTCCCAATCAGCCCGGTCGTTCGGGCGGCAGCGGCATGATGGGGCGGCAGCGGCATGATGGGAATGCGGCTATGAATGCGGCCCCTGATGAGGCTCTGAGGCCAAATGCCAGGTGTCCTCGGCCACAGTGCAGGGTTACAGACGACCTCCTGTCAAAAGCCTACGATGCAGCGGCGCGTATGGGTCGTATTGGGAACTCCCTTTCCTGGTCCTGCCGTATTTGGACGACTGGCTGATCTGTGCACCATCTCAGTCACAGGCGGCCCGGGACACGGCTCGGCTACTCTTTCACGTGGCCTGGCTTGGCCTGACGGTAAACTTTGTGAAGAGTCGCCTGGACCCATCCTAACAGGTCACATATCTGGGGATGGTCCTGGACTTGGACACTATGAGGGCCTATCTGTCACCTCCGCGTGTAACCGACATCCTCCTCTGCCTCCCCCTCTTTGAGTATGGCAGGATGGTGCCATTCATTTTTTTCCTGCAGCTCTTGGGCAAGCTGACAGCTGCCTCAGCTGTGGTGCCTCTCGGCTTGCTGTCTCTGCGCCCTATGCAGATGTGGCTGAACAGCCTCCACTTGGGCCCCAAGGTGCACAGGGACCGAAAGGTCAGGGTGTCTCAGCAGTGCCTCTTCTCGCTGTCCCCATGGAGAAAGAGGTTGTACATATCTGTGGGTGTACCCATGGGCACCATTCCATCCTGCCGGGAGCTGGTCACGACAGACGCCTGCCCCTCGGGATGGGGCGTGGTTCATTAATGTGCTAGAGCTCAGGGCGGTACAGCTAGCACTCAATCATTTTCTGCCTCAGTTGAGAGGCAAGCATGTGCTAGTTCAATCCGACAGGTCAGCTGTCGGATCGAAGCTGACCTGTTGATCAGCTGCCAAGATCAATCACCAAGGGGGAACCCGGTCTTCACGGCTACTCTGGGTATCTCGGAACCTGTTGGCCTGGGCATATCCCCGCTTGGCCAGCGTACTGGCGGTCTTTATACCGGGGGAATGGAACCAGGTCGCAGATTTTCTATCGCAGCAGAAACCCCCACCGGGGTAGTGGCGGCTTCATCCGGAGGTGGTGGAGACGATGTGGATTCTCTGACTGGTGTAGGGGTAAGGCAGTGGACCCAGTACGTTCTGGAGTTTCTGCAGTTCCTCCTGGATGGTGGTCGCTCTCATTCCACCTTGAGGGTCTATGTGGCTGCTATTTCTTCCGAGCATGAGATGGTTGACGGAGCCACAATGGGGTGCCACAGGTTGGTGTCCCTCTTCCTTAGGGGGGCCCTGAGGCTGCGTCCCCCTAGGACTCTGAGGACTCCAGCTTGGGACCTGCCCCTGGTGTAGGAGGCCATGTCATCACCTCCTTTTGAGCCTCTGACCCAGATAGGGTTGAAGTGGCTGTCCATGAAGGTGGCTGATCTGCTCGCCATTACCACTGCGAAGCGGGTCGGGGAGTTGCACGTCCTATCCGTGGCAGATTCATGCCTGCGGTGGAACCCTGATGGCTCAGGTGTGGTTTTATGGCCCAATGTGGCGTTCCTGCCGAAGTTGCTTACATGCACCTATTTTAACCAGCCTATCCAGCACGTTTTAACTCCCCATCTGAGGGGAATGAGTCCGAGATGCTGTGCCCGGTATGGGCGCTTTGGGGTTACATTGCTGCTACGGCCGGTATACGGCAGTCTGAGCAACTGTTCGTGTGTCACAGTGGCCCTAACAGAGGTTGTGCCTTGTCCAAACAGAGGCTGTCCCACTGGGTCGTCGACAGCATTAAACATGCCTATGTGGCCAGTGGCTGCCCCCCGCCATCTGGGTTGAGGTGACACTCCACCAGAAGCGTGTCGACATCATGGGCTGCACTAAGAGGTGTACCCCTAGAGTCGATCTGTGCCACAGCATCATGGACGTCGCCGGGCACCTTCACAAGGTTTTACCGCGTCAACGTCGCCAGTCCCCATCCGATGGGTGTGGTCCTACTGCCAAGCTCTGCTACCTCCAATGAGTGAGGTGGGTGTTGGATTCTTAGTGACCTTTTTGATTTGGGTCATTCAGGACTTTAAGCACCACCTCTGGCGGTCAGTAGGGATGAAATAGAACAAAAGTTATGAATGTAACTACGGTTCTATGAATCCTGGATGACCGCCAGAGCGGCCAGTCACTCATACTCATAACACATCCTTGTGTTCTCGCGAGAAGATTCGAGGAACAGATCGTCTGATGACACCGGAAGATATAGCCTTCCCGGTGTTACGTGGGGGTCACAGGTGACTGTTCGTATTAGGTACTCGAAATGCGCATGTGCGAGGTGGAGATATCCAGTGCTTTAAGCACCACCTCTGGTGGTCATCCAGGATTCATAGAACCGTAGTTACATTCGTAACTTTCGGTTTAATCTGCTGAACCGGTGTTAGCTTCAGTGTTGGAGTACTGTGTGTCTGATGCTATAGCTAGTAGAAAGAAGGTTGCTTTTGTTTAATTATACCCTTGAAAAGGCTGTTGGATTACATGTATGAATACAAACTATTCCACACAAAAAATATAAGCCTAATAAAAAGCTTTCAAATGTTATTACACAGAAAGTGGTGTCATTCTTTTTTTTCATAATGTAAACTTCTGTCCACCCTTCCCCAACTTTGCAGCAATTTGGCCATGTGTGGGGAAACTCATTGACCTACAGGCTATTCAAGGTCTTGTCTGATTATTTTCACTCTCCTGCTGGTGGCGGCAGCTGCTGCGTCTGATGGTGGATGCAGCTGATGATGGATGCGGTTGATGGTGTATGCTGATGGTGGTGGATGCTGCTGATTGAGGGGATGGCTGCTTGAGCTGCTTGAGCTGACTGATGGTGGCGAGGACGGTGGTGGCGATTTCTGCTGGTGGCGGCTTGTGCTGGCGACGGCTGTTGATAGTGGCGACTGCTGGTGGTGGTGGTGGTGGTGGTGGTGGTGGTGGTGGTGGTGGTGGTGGTGGTGGCGGCGACGGCTGCGACGGCTGCGATGGCTGCGACGGCTGCGATGGCTGCGATTGTTGTTCTTTCTTTCGACCTGATGCACTTTGCTATCCTTAACCTCACCCTGATGTATGTGGAGTATTTTCTTTGTTTATTAATAACTTATAATATTCCTCCCTGTTCCTTCACTTTGTTCTTGTTTTACAAGTGAGATATACAACATGCACACCTGTTTACACATTTGTTGTTCTTGTTCCACACATTTGTTTTATTTATTGATACCCCCTGGCTCTACTCTTGCTGTTCTTGTTCACACTTACTGTATGTTTGCTTCGTTGTTTTTAGTCATACTTGTTCCCACTTGTTTTTGGTTCCACAAACCTCAGCCTGATATATGTGGGGAGAATTTTTTTCTACCAGCCTACTCAGTGGACTGTAGCAAACGTTGCTCATCTTGCTCATCTCTCAGCAGATTTCCAAAACGGTTTGTCGGCTAATCACACCACACCTGGTGGTATGTCATGAGACCATTCAACTTTGGTTCAGCCCATGCTATGTTGGTAGGGTTGAGTGGCCTTGTATTTTGTGCCTGTATTTTATTTGTTATGTGCTTGATGTAAAAAATGACCCTTACCCAATATTTACCATCGCTGTTCTTTAGCATCGCGTTGGAAACGAAGACAACTAGGGGCCGAATGAACCATATTAGTCAGTTTAAATGTGGTCCATCATGGGACTAAATATTGCTGGAGATTTAGACGATGGCCGGCCGCCAAAGTGTGGGAAAAACAGCGCACATGACCACTCAGCCATCCACCAAGTAAACAAGGTTGTATAATTTGTGTTTCATTTGATATTTAATTCGATATTATGAGGATACATTTTCCCGTGACACCCTGGAAATGGATAGATCCCTGAGATTAGACTATTTATCAAAGCACTATTTGTTGGACACGTTTAACGGCTTTGACCAGCCTCTTTCCTCAAACTTGTCAGCATGTGAGATGAACAAAGACAAGCCTGGGAAAATCCAACCACAAAAATGTAATCGTTATGTAACTCTAAAATGGTGTGGTGGGTCAATTGAGACTTGACTCTTACAATTTGACATAAAATAGAAAAAATACACTTCAGATGTAATTATGTATTAGGCCATGTTTTATAAATGCTGATATCCGGCTACTTTTACCTTCAGTGAGTCATGTCAAACAAGCTTAGCAGGTGTAGGGAGCGCAAAAACACAGAGGGAATTACCCGGAAGAAAAAACAAGGTGGACCACTATAGTGAGTAACGGGTCATGATGGGAGGGGGCGTGTCCTTGTCTGGAGGAGAGTGAGGGAGATAAGAGACATCAATAACCAAGTGTTGAGCCCTCGCAAGGAGAGGACGTCTTTTTTTCCACGGACAACTTGCTGACAAACTTAGGATTGTAGAGTCGGAATGAAGTTCTCGATATTTTTTTGTTTGTTGCTTCTCCAGCTGAAATGCTTAAATGCTAGACTTTTAACAAAAAGTGGCAAATTTATCATAACGGACCCCGGTAAATCTGCTCATAACTCAGGTGAGGATGGTGTAGGCCATGTTTTCATTTAAAGTGATTGCAATAGTCTACTAGCCTACTCTGTTCCAATATCTGTTCTTTTTTTTTGAATTTTGTAGTTTAGAAACTTATTTTCTTGCTTCGATGTGCTTGCAAGCTGAAACGTAAAGAATAATTAGGACATTCTTAAAAAGCTATTAATAGCATGTTTTAAAAAAATCATGAATAAATAACAGGTTAAATAATTAGTAATTCAAAATAATTAGTTTGAAAATAATATCCAAGGAATATTTGCGAATGAGTTTTGCTTTCGTCTGTTAATCAGGTGTCCATAGTCGGTCTATCTGGAAATAATGGGTGATAGCATATATTTATAGGGCTACTTTTTTTATTCAGGATACGTCTATGTTGTTGATATTGACACTTTGAAGGCGTTTTAGGCGGCACCGTGCTATTAATATCAAACACCCCACAACACTCTCGTCTTGTATTTTACGTCTGTGTGAATGTTTATTTGTGACTGGAGCCATGTCACATGAACATTTCTGTGACCCTTGTGGAAGTCTTATCTTATATATAGCCTAGGCCTAATAATAAACATGCGATCGGACATATGAGTTGCTTTAGGCCTATTCTTTTTTTTTGTCTTTATAGCGATGGATAGTTTGGGTTGAAGGAGACGTGATTCGTGCAAATAAAATATTGCGCAAACAGCGGAATTTCTGGAATGTTGCATTGGATCTTGCTGGACGTGCTGTTTGGGACAGTGGAATTGATACATGCAATACACTTTTATGAGCCTGTTAAAGCCGATTAAGATGAATTAGGCTACTTCCCGACTGTCTATGTTCCATTTTAAGATTGACATGTTTAGGGTTCCATACGTTATCAGCATGACATGCCTATATTTAACAAACTGTTTAAGGGTTTAACTGATTTAGTCAAACCGTAAAAGCGATAAGTTGACGTTCGTCAAGATGGTAGCGATAAGCGAGGATAGAGCTTCCTTTTAAATAAGAAGGCGCTTTGAAGGACTGGATGGGTTAGTTGCAGGCTACACTGTTCTTTATAGACTAGGCCTATAGAAATCATAATCGCTGTTTGGGAAATATGTAGGCCTAGGCCTACTGCAGGTGGCTATTGTGATTTTGTATGAGGCAGAATAATCAAATAAAAAATCTTAAACTAAATATAGGCTAAACTAATGAAATTATAACAGAATAGGCTATATATGACGGGCATACAAGTGGGGTTAAACACTTATAAACATCAGGGCTCCAGACTTATTTTTTCACTAGGAGCACCGTGGCCCCTAACTGAAACTTTAAGGGGCGCAACCAGAAATTTTAGAGGCACCGTTAATCAACATGCCAACCACCAAATATTCACATTTCTACAAATTTTCACTGTATTACTAATAACTATTTTGATAATAGATGCAGAAATGACAATGTGCTGTTTCAAATTCAGTGTCAAACTTTATTGCGATTCTCATCTATCCCAACGGTTTCCAGGTTTGAGCATGCATGCGTTCGACAAGTAGGACCTACGGAATCGACAGTTTCAGGGGAGTGCGCCCGCTTGTCGTGCCGATTGACAGGACGCTGAGCCTCCTCTCTGCCCGCTCGCCTCTCCATTGAGAATGCAAGGCCCGCCAAACGCCTTCCGTGTGAAAAGCCCTTTATGGCACCTGGAGCTGGTAAAAACTGGTAACAGGTTATACTAATTATGAGCATGGCAGTCTAATAGGATACTGTTTATAGCTAGCCCTGCCCTAATGGTACGCCTTCGAAGCTCTCGTGTTTCGCATCGGAGAGAGCATGCCTGTACCGTTCAGCGCGCGAAGGGATGGACTATGTCGGTATAAAAATCCTCGACTTTATTCAGTGAAAAGTTATACTGGTAACAGGTTATACTAATTATGAGCAGCAGTCTAAGAGGTAGGTTCGGTCTAATACCTTAGCGCGCGCTGAGGGACTCGTAGCTTCGCCTTGGAGCAAGGTTCTACTTCAAGTGACCCAATATGAGAAAAGGCGATAGTTTAAACTGAGTTTTTGCGCGTGAATGCGCGTTCCCGACGAACCTGTTTTGCGTCATAAAAGGGGGTGAAATGCATGCCACTTGAGGCTATGCTGAGTGTGGGTAGCCTACTTTACCTTGTGTTAACCCTAAAATCTTATGGTGGGCTGACTGTTGTAAACTAATTTACTGTTGTGGGAACCTGTGGATCTGGCTTTCCCTTGGGAGAAGAGAGCTGGTTCTTCCTGTGTTCGTAAATCTTTATGGTGGCAATGTTTTTTCATGACCTGGGGCCCTGTGTGGTGCTGGTTAGTTAGAGCCTAGTTAGAGTGTAAGGGGCCTGGTTAGAGTATAAGGCCTATTAGAGTGTAAGTAGAATGTAAGGGGCTTAATTTGAATGTAAGGAGCTTAATTAGAATGTAAGGAGCTTAATAGAATGTAAGGACCATCATATCCCGTCAATAACCTATATCACTTAATTTAGGCAAATGACATGCTTTTACCTAATAGGCCTAGTCTTCCTTCCCTGACCCTAACCGGACCTGACCGGGCAGCAAATGCATCTTTTGGTGTGAACGCAGGGTAATGGTACAGCCTTCGAAGCTCTCGTGTTTCGCATCGGAGAAGCATGCTTTTGCCGGTGATATCAAGCTGCTTTTGATGGCGACCACGCGAGTCATAATGGAAAGTAAGAGACAACAGGAATCTGGCGCAGAAAAGCGGAAGAAGAAAAAGCTGAGAGATGACACCCGTATCCCTTGTTGGCAAGTGTGTGAGTATTATAGGTCTAATTGTTTTGCTGACGTTCAGTGATATTGTAATGCTAGAATGACAGTTACACTACACAGCAGCAGAAGCTAATAGTTAAGACACTGTGTGACGGCGTGTCATCTTAAAAATCACTTTCTGTCACAAACGCTACTCATCAGCTGTCTGAAGTCTGAAAATAGTCTGAAGCATATTCTAGTATTTCACATTGCATGTGACACGTTTGCAAATAGTTGACGGTTGTCACTGTAGACATTATATTGTTGCCCTTTATTAGTTTCTAGTGTTTAGATCCTGTGACTGCTGCAAAGAGTGCTGTGATTGGCACTCTTTGCTCCTCCTTCAGGTTTCACAGTCCTAGCATAGTTTCCATCCATGGGGGCCGGGTCCTCCTGGAAAACTGGGGAACCCCTCTTCTTCTTAACTTAAGACAAGGTCTGTATCATTAGTGAAGTAAATAACTCCTTCGGTTATGTTCAAATGTATACTGTTTTGTCCAAATATAGCTGTTTGTCTGTAAAAATAGTGTGAAAATAGTTGTGTTTTGATGACTTCCTTTTGAACCTTATTTGAGTTAATAATTATTTTTCGGTCATCTTTTGGAGCCTGCAGTTATTGTTTTATTATATTGTAATGCAGCTGTTAAGAACGTTTTATATGTAGGCTATTTCTTACTGATGGTGCTCCTGTTGTTGCTGTTTTGTTTTTGTTTTAAATATTACTTAATATATACATGTTCATATTTATGTATATTAAATGTCAACTTATAATAAATAGCAACGTTCAATGATATTGTAAATCCGAGTCCTAGAGAACCAGGGACATTCACAGACACAATGCACCTATCAGCAAAGCAGGACAACATTTCAGAAACGCCCCCTTTTGGCCCCAGCGCATCCCTAACCATCCCTTACCACACAAGCCCCACCCATGGGATCAAAGTATTGTGCCGGGTTTCCCCATTACACTGCAAGGGAAGACAACCCATCAAATAATTTAAAAAAAGAACGTTTTCATAGCATCCAGCCACCAGAGAAGACAAAATATTAGAGCGGTTAAATATTAGTTTAAATATGGAAGGTATGCATAAGAAACTCTTCCTGAGTTTTTCCCAAACAAAATCAAAATCAGCCCAGTATGTTCTACGCAATGGAGAGGGTTTTAGAAGGTCTAATGTCTTAGTTAAATAACATCCTGTTCATATAGTGGCCATTTAAAGGTATAATAAGGTTAGAGATTTAGGCTACAAAATATCAAAAACATCCTAGACCTACAGTATATATATATATATTTATTTTTCTTGTGCACTTACAATATCCTAAATGTTTCCAATCATTTCTAAAGAGGAAAGAAATCTTTCCTTTTTATAAGGGTAACGTCTTTGGCAATTTTTTGAGTTTTAACGGCGCCATCTGCCCTTTAACCCCTAGCATCCGAGAAATGCGGGGAAATACAGAGCGTGAGGAAGAAAGTCGACAAACTAGATAGCTAACTAAACTGTTTTTTTTTTTAATTCTATTGCTCACTCATTTGGTTCACGATTATTCAGACCAGTTTGCTGTGACTTGCTGAGGCTGGGCATGTGAAGCATACCTGTGAATCAAAGGACCCAAGAAGATTATCTGACAGGAGGAGAGATAGTTCTCTCTTAGACAGGTAAGCACCCATTGGGCTACGTTATTCGAGTATAGTACTAACAGTTATCCTAGCATGCAGTGTTTTTTCTCACTAAGTTCATAAACCAAGACCATATTCTGTGTTCGTGTTCGGTGTTAGGACATTGTGAGGCTTACTAAGATCATAAACCATGACTATATTCTGTGTTTGTGGTTGATGTTAGGAAACAGTGAGGCTCACTGCAATTTCAAAGAGGCATGTTATGAAGGGTTGTCCGTTATTCGTCAGTATTCCTTGCCTTAATTTTTGCCATCAATGTATTATCAGTTTTTGGAACATGCTAAATATATGTAGTTACCAAACAGGAGGACAATCCACCTCAACTTCTAGCAGGAATACTGAATTATTAAAGTATAACTTATCCACTGTTTTCTAGAGCCTGGAATTGAAGACCTTTCCATGACAGAAAAAAAATCACTGGTCCTACATGAAATGTGATGTTTTATAAAGGGTATGTTGTGTTGGTTGTTTTAAATGAACACTAAGCTATACACTCCACTCCATTAGCATCCAGCAGAAGGTGAAGATATTTGTTTTGACAAGGACTATATCAGAGACTGGAATAGCAGAGCTTTTAAATTTCTACTTTCTACTGTAATAAATAATAATAATAATAATAATAAATAGTGGTATGGCCCTGGTCTATATTTATCTGAAATGTCAAAACGAGGTTATTCCTACACATCTGAATGCAATGTATTTGACCTCACAGGGGCCGAACTACAACCTCATTCCTGCGCACTCGAGCTGCACTTTAATATATTGTTTTCATTTTTCATGTAAGAACATTCATTGCAAATATGAATTGTGATTGCAGTATGGCAAATATAAACAATACAGAAACTTGTTTCGCTACTATACTTGTTTGAAACAAAGAAGATGAGGATGTACCAGCCATGGGAGACTTTCAGAATGCTATACTTTCCCCAGACAATGCAGACACTGAATGTAAATCAGGTGATGATTTATGCAATTAAAATACTGCCGCCATGGACCAACTGTGAACTGCTACTTATGAACGCACCTGAACCGTACCTCAAGAAATTGGATACTGTCTACCACTGTGCTCTGCAGTATTTAACTGGCTGTGGAAATCGTGTCCATCGTTGTACCTTATATGCCACTGCAAATATCTATCGCTCTCTGTGCGCAGACTCTCACACTGGTTGTTTTTTATTTATAAGTGTCTCATTGAACTGGTCCCCTGAGCTCCCCTCCTATTTATGTGTATACATGTCTGCAAACAAAGATAATTATAATTTGCGCTCTAGAGATGTGTTACAGATGCTGATACCCAGGGCTAGAAATGAGTTAGGGAAAAAAGGCCTTTAAATATGCTGCGGCCTCTGCATGGAACACTGAACAAAAGGATCTGAATCTGTCAGAGCTGGTTACCAGAGGAATATTCGAAGTAATGCTGAGGGACAGGGAAGATAGTACTCTTCTTAAATGTGGCAGAAAATTACATATTGGGCCTTTAAAGCGATTTATGCATTAAAAAACCTTCTCTTTATTCCTTTAAATATATGCATCATTCAAAATAGCCATATAAAAGTGTTATACATAAACGTAAAGTTCTGAAAAAAAACAAGCAAGATTAACCTTTTAAACCTAAACAATCAAAAGAGAAATCCCTCTGCTCCCTCCCTTTGTTTCTCCACCTTTGAGGAGTGCTCCATTCACACAACTGTGATTGACCAACAAAATGGATTCATCAATAAGGGAGGAGAAATTAGCAAGGAGCAGTCTAAAATTATAGATACAGATACAATCAACTCAAAACAGATATTCTCGCATTCTTTTAACAAACCAGTCAATTGCTAGGGGTTAACGTCTTATTCCCGCTGTTAGGGTGTTCCAGAGCCTAGGGATCTCTGAAGGCGAATACACAGATGTCTTAAGTTATAAGCCTTGACTTGCATGGATCTGCCAATAGGGCTGCATGTGAAGATCAATGTTCACACTCTAGATACCTCATAAAAGTTTGGCATGTCTAGTGTACTTTTAAAGTAATCTGTGAAATCTCAGGTTTGTGTCCTAAGGGAGCTCTTCAAGTGGTGCCAGGGATGTGATGCTGTCTGTGATGAATTTATCTCGGATCAAGCATTCGTACTGTGTAATAGCAGAAGTTCTGGGGCTGGCCGGCCCACAGCCTGGGCCGGAAACCAAAAACGTGAAGAAGCAGAGTCACACCTTGTTATAGAGAGAAACTTAGAAGATTTAAATTATGTCTAAGGGTTTATAAGAATATTTTTTTTTACTGTTGAATAATGTTGCACAGATTTTCTGTTTGCCTCCCTCAGCAACATGGTTGGTCGAAACAACACTGAAGTGTAAGCAAGCGAAACCAGATTTGAGTTCGTCTGTTATCAAGGATGGTCTGCTGGTGTATTCATGACATGTTGAAGGGGTGGGGGGGGGGACTGAGCCATTAGTCAAGTGACACTACTTAAAGAAGTACATTAGTTCTAGATTACTTCGGGATGGGTAGTATATGCAACCCTATTCTCATGGCTGGACTATAGTGAGGTGTGACTGCTAATTTATGACTGTGTTTCAGGTGAATTTGATTCCTAACAAATTAATATGTTGTGATTTCAGTTGGCCTCTGCTAGCAGGGAGGGACAATTGTGATCCGTTAAAATGTATGGAATGGTCCTTTTAAAGGGCTTGTAAAGTGTGGGACAAGGAGGCATAATCTTTAAGAAGTAATGATAATGATTCAGTGCCGGCACATCAGGCAAGCTACTTAATGCCCGTTGGCTGATTGATGCTCTTTGAGTGGATAGTAGAAGAGTCCATTCTACATTCCTTGCTCCTAAATTCACATTCCATTGGAATGTGAATAGTGTCTTGTCCAACCTCTTTTTGCCTCTTTTGACCATCTACATTACGATTTGGGAAAACACCTACACTGTCACACATATTCGGCATGTCTGTTGAAAATTTATGCACACCTTTTTATCAGAGCATCTCGCACTCACACACACACACACACACGCACACACACGCACACGCACACGCACACACACACTACAACAACAACCTTTATCTTTCCTATTCAAATAACTCCTGTGATATCAGCCTCGTCAGTTGGTTCTTCTGAAGTAAATTGATGATCTAACTCTAATGGACACTATAAAGATGCCTTGTTTTTGTGTGTTTTGTGCCATAACAGAGTTCTTCATCCAAGGCAAACAGAGGCCACTGTTTGCACGAAGAATGCACGAGCGGCAAAGAGTCTATGAGACGGTAAGGTGAAATTCTGTCTCAATTATTGCGCTCTTCGTCTTTCGTTCCAGACCTTCCTTAGTATCTCTCTCCAGCGCTTGCTCTCAAGTTGAAATATAACAGGCAGTGTCAGATATGAACCATTGAACCGTTTATTGGCAATAGAGCGCTAATATAAAAATATATACATCATTGTATAAATAAGAACATAGTTGGAATTCATAAATGTGAGGTAGTCTGGGTTATCCATCTTGATATAGGTTGCCTTATCAGATTGGCTGCATTGGATTTTGTATATTACATGTCCTTCTTGGTACATCAGTGCAGCCTATGGCCATAACGACCTGCTAGTGTGGGGGATCAATCTGGCACAGTTATGGAATATAACAATTGATAGGGAGGGGAATTCTCAAGAAATGATGTGCTCTCAGCCCCTCTCAGTCTTGAACTACAAGTAGTCAACCCCGACCACAAGACATCCGCAACCCTTTGCACTTCTGTTGTGCTTCCTTTACAGTGGCCCAGGGTGCGCCCAGCGTACCCCAAAGGGCCGCCTCCTAAAGTGGCTAAGCTCACCGATGTTCCAAGGTGCACCAAGGTTTCCGAAGGCTGCCTACCCAATTCCCGCTGCTGTGACCCGTGCGCAAGCTGCCAGTGTCGATTTTTTAACACCATCTGCTTCTGCCGCAAGACCAACTCGTTGTGCGGAAAGAAGGAATAGAAGGGAACATGAGGAAAGGCACACATGCAGCCATACCACAAGAACAGATGTGATATAACTATAATAACAAATGCATGACGATAATAGAGCTTAGACCTATTTACTGAACAGAAGGAACCATTGCTGGTACAAAATGATAATTTTTGTTATCGTTTTTAGCTGCTTTAGAGTTTGTAATCTATATGTATTCTCCAGTGTATATTTTCTTGTACAAATCCACAAATGCCTATGACGTGAGTTTTTAGACGTTTTAGCTATTAAGCTATATTTTCTCAATTACAATAAACAATATTACACTATCATCTGTCATTCCATGTTGTTTCTATAAACTTATGTTTATAGAAACATATATATATATATATAATTATCACAAGTTATTCTTAGTGGTTTTTCCAGGAGAATACTCAAATCAAAACATTTTAACAGATGGTGATAACAGTGATTTAATACAGATGGTGGCTCAATTTAGTACTTTACCCCCATTGACAGGTCTTGGGTCAATTGCTTGAAACTAATGTATAGATTATATAGAGTACAACTATTTGCCATTTTATAACTGATTCATATTTGATTAATGTTATTGGTGATATTGTTGCATGATTTACCATCATAGTTCACCATCTTCAGCAGTCTTACATGAGTAGCGCACATTGAATTCAATACTGTGGATATGAGTAGGCCAGCAATCTGAAGCTGTTTAAACTTGTATTATATAAAGTATATTAGGCTACGTGTGTAATGTGTGTGGTGTGTGTGTGTGTGTGTGTGTGTGTGTGTGTGTGTGTGTGTGTGTGTGTGTGTGTGTGTGTGTGTGTGTGTGTGTGTGTGTGTGTGTGTAGGCCTATATTATTCTATAACTAAAGTTTTCTTGGTTTCAGTAAGTCTACAAAAACGTTTTTTTTATTTTATTTATTGAAATTAAATGTATTTCTCTCTCTCTCTCTCTCTCTCTCTCTCTCTCTCTCTCTCTCTCTCTCTCTCTCTCTCTCTCTCTCTCTCTCTCTCTCTCTCTCTCTCTCTCTCTCTCTCTCTCTCTCTCTTATATATATGTATAAAAAGAATAAGTAAAATCACTATTAGAAGACCGACTTTTATATCTACAATGTCATTACACTTCATTATGTGGGGTAGCGCGCTGGATCAGATTTTGCCGTGGAAGGTGTCTATTCTGCTGTTTATGTGGTACTGGGGCTTTATGGCCACTGATCGGAGCACTTCGTCAGGCCCAGAAAGCCAAAACGACTGGCATTTTACCAGCCAGCAAAAAGGAACCCCGGAGTAACTCGGAGTAACGGGAAGCAGGAGCGACTGACACGGTAATAAAACATACCTGGCTGACTACACTAACTCCTTACACCCGATCACAAAGACCCAAAGCCGTGTCGTTTCACAGATAGTTTCTCAACAGTCTGTTTTCCACTTTCAGCAAGCTGACATCTGTGTGATGGCGGACATGGCTGCTAAGGAGCTAGCTAGATAGCTAACTAGCAAGCTACTGGGCCTTTCTGCAAGCAGCTGGCTAACGGCTTCTAAGAGTGGACCTAGGTGACTTAAGCTGTACTGCATGCTATCTAGGAGTCTCTCTAGCTATTTAGCGGGCCTATGCAACGTTTGCATTCTAGTGTAGCTGTTCTTCAGTCCTTAATGCATTTGGTCTGAGCATTTCAGGTTCATGGGACAGCTAGGGAGGCTAGCTAAATTACTTTGCCAACAAGACGTTAGCATTGTTTTTACCACTTCGCCAGTCTTTTAGCTTGTTTCTATCTGGGTTTTGTTCGCATTGAATACTGCGATAACAAAAATCAACACATTAAAACAGAGTACCTTGTTAGTAAGAGCTACTCAGGCACCTTTTAAATCCTGACGTCGCAAGCACTGTCAAAAACTAGAGGCAGTTTGAGCTAATGCAAGTTTGTCATCGGAGTTGGCTGCCGTGACATTGGTCGATATACTGCCGTGGTTGAGGCATCAACAACAGGGCTCTGGGCATCAACAGCTCTGTAGACTGAAGTCTCCCGAGACATTGGAACAAGTGCAATTGAAATCCCTTGTGTACTGAACTGTATGGCTAGTCCTAGTCTATCTGTATTGTATTGCAGGTAATGCGGGATACCTTGGTGCCCACACTAACGTTTAAGTTGAGTGTTGCGTGCAAGATGTCTATTCACTCACTAAGTTTTGGAGCATAGCACAAATGGAAAACAGGCCTGTGAAATGTATTACCTTCGCTATTGAAATTATACAGCACAAAACAGTATATTAAAGACGCTTAAAAATAATGCGGTTTATTGTTATGCTGCTGCTAAATGACAGCAAGCAGAACAGACGTACCGGACTTGCATCTCATGAATTGAATAATCGTTAGCAGATCAATATTAAAACACTTTAATGCAATGTTTGGCACACTTTGGGCTTTAAGTGTTTTAAAGTTTGAAATCTTGTCCAACTTAGTTTCAAATTAACTGGAAACGATGATACTGTCATGCTGTCTCACCCCATCTGGAAATGAGAAAACAGTCTAGCATTGAAAAAAAAAAAGGGTGGATGCTTAAATAATTAATGACAAATAGACTTCCTCATACCAAGCAATGTTAGGCATTGTCATGCTGACTTTAAATATTCTGTTTTAATTGGCAAACGTGCGTATCTAATTGCGTTATTGTTTTTATATAAAGTAAATTCGGTTATTTGTGTCCATGTAAATAGACTCAATAAGGTAACCAACTTTGTTTGTGTCTTCCCCTACATGAGCTTAAGCAAATTCACATGGGGAAAAGAAGCACCAAAACAGTACCAGATCTGATCAATTAGGTCTTCCATATACGGTACTTTTCCCTGTCACCAGAGTTACACTAACTTTGGCTTTTGCAACATAATGAAATCGTGTCAGTGTCTCACTTCAAGGGAATAAATTAAAGTTTTCACTACACATTTTAATAATTCCAAATACTTCTCCAGAACATTGATGGTATAAAGAAAATATTTCAGAACCTTTCCAAAGTTATAACAATTTAAAAAAAGTTGTATGATCCTATGACAAACCGCAAAAGACTCCATTAACACTGTTGTCTCCTGTAGCTGTTGTTGTCTGCTCTAGCAGGGCCGATAGGGTTTTACCACTCCAATCTGCAGAGCAGTACATGCCCTGCAAGTACTGTAAAAGCTCTGTCAAACAAGACTTCCCCCGCAACCATTCAGTCTGGTATTGTGCTCTGTCCTTGGTTGTATCCGGAAGATCAGTATTTATTTCTGTATGTCGTGTTGATTTGGTAAACAATATACTGAGTGACTGAGTCTAGACAACCTGGTGCCTAAACCAAGCCAAAACATAAAACACATCTTTTTATTTGTTATCTTTTTTTTTTTTGTATCATTGTATTGCCTGACCTCAGCAAAGCAATGTTTTCTATGAGATGAACGTTTATAAAAAAACGATGAAGCTGAACATTTATGAAAAACGATAAAGCCTTATTCTACAATCAAGTCAATACTCCTTAAGGCCATGTTTACCTTCATATTTAAAAGCCCCTCTTATAGCATTATGGTACTTATCCACTGGCAGGCTGTGTACGTGCTTAAGCTTTGTTTTGGTTTTTGCCACTGCCAATTAAGCCACCTCATGCCAAAGTAACTGATTATTTATCTCCTGTCTACCTGGCCTGAATTGGCCCTCAATCCAAAAGAACATCTTTTCTTTTGGTCTTACATTTTCTTTACAAACGCAATCTCTTCCACTTTCTTCTTTAATAAATTACACATTAATACAAAACTAAATTAACTTGAATCATCACACATACTCAGACTCGCACACTGTGTATTGTTTTTGAACCTACTTTTCATTGCTCTGTCTGGTGTTGCAAAACAACAGAGTGGACTTGGCTCTGGTCAGATTGTACCCACGCTACTGTGTGGAATGAGCAGACTTTCTGGGATTTCGTTGTATACCTAAGGATAAAGATCTAGCAGTTTGATTGTGAGAAGCGATAAAGGAGGCGCGTCACTGGGTTACACTTTGTGCATAAGTCTGTGCGTGTGTCACAAATCCTTCAATTACTCTCTCTTGTATTAAGAGATAGTCTAAGTGACATAGGTTACTTATACTTACTGTTGCTATTTTTACTTTCCTTTTCTCCACATCTGCCATCCAACTCTCTAGTGCGTTAGTGTTGCTTTTTTGGATTTAAAACCCTGCAAATAGAGGAGGTAATCGCTACAAGATGGCCTTTTTATCTGGAAAGTGTGATTTTAAATTGTCTGGCAACAGTGAGAGAGAGAATGTGTGTGTTTGTAAAAACGTAGTTCCCTAAATGTAAATTAGTAGAACAGATTAACTATTGTTAGTCACATTATACAACTTGCTATTTATTATGTTTTTGGTCTGTGGGCTGTGACGTTTGAACTTCTTAGTGATGAGCAAAAATTTACCAGACCTATTGGTTGACACATCTAAAGTCTCAGAAGCAGTTTGAAAGGACTGCCCGTTTTCGTTAGTCATTAGCCGGAGCGTTGAATACATTGGCACAACATTGAGTCCCAGTCTCTTGCACTTAGCCCTCTCCCCTCTTGCTTTCATGTTCAGCTTCTCTGTGGGTAACACCGCATCCAGCTTCTTCTCCCCTTTTAGCCGCACTTGCGAAAGCAAGAGGATTTAAGGATGGCAATGTCATTTTTTCACTTGGTCTGTTCTGTCCAAGACGGTATCGTAGAGAAAACAGCTGGTGATGAAGTGGTTTCCGTCAGTGGTTTGGGATGCATACGTTGGTTTGGCCAACCAAGGTTTTGTTGCCGAACTTTGAGTGCTGCGTCTACTTGGCTGGACTGGGGAATGGGGAATCCAACCAGTTGGCCCTGTTTGGACACTTTATTCATAATGTAACATGGAAAATGGATCATTCAAATTCACTGTTTATTTTTCTTTTATTTCAATGATGGATGTAATAACATTATACTTCAGTGGTTCCAATACATTGCCAACAATTAGTTTTAAGTGCTCTGTCAAAGGGATGTAAAACATAACATTTTCACATCAGCTGGTTCAGAAGTCAGAATGGGAAATATTAATCATAGGCGTTGCCTAAAGCAAATCATTTGTGCTGATAACATCTGGCCATACATGCCAAGTCAAATAAATTCTGTCTAACAAATTTCTCAGATGGATATCTGGACGTTTCATGAGTTGAAAAAAACAAAACTCGCTAGAAATCTGTCAACATCCCATATTTGGGACAAAATCCTATTATTATTATTATTATTATTATTATTATTATTTTTCCTTTTTTTAGATGAGACTAAAAGGGGGACATTTTGTGACATGCTTCACTGCAGTCTGCATGATCGTCTGTCATGATGTGATAACAATGAAGCCACTGTTCTCTCAATCTCCGTAAAGAAAATATAAATATAATCATGCTGATAGTATAGTGATAACTGATGCTTGTATGGCGCCCTACTTTACAGGTGTGAAGTTGAAAGGGCCATTACCCGCCATGTCCCAGTGTCATCTCCAGGTGGAGTGTCCACCAGATGTATGATCGATGTCTACCTGGCTCCCAGTTGGAACAGTTCACTAGATAGGCTGGTAGACTAGTCTCCCAGTTGCTACAGTCTAGATAGGCTGGTAGACTGAGCCGTTGGTCATCATCTATGTATATTAAGGTTTTGTTAATGATTAGTTCATGACTGAAGCCTTGTAAATGTCTTAGATATATATATATATTTATAAACGTTATGATAAAGTGTTGTCAATGCATTTAACTGACTAGTATTTCTGGAGCCGGCTAGGGTGTGCAGTTTAGTCAACAAGTCGACTTATGACGGCCATCTGTAGTAAAAATAACCTCCAATGCAGTGTATCGTTTTCATCAGTGATTTTTTTGTAATCCGTTTTTGTTTTTATTGAGCTAAACAAGGACATCCTTAAAGAGTGCAGACGAGGCAGACAAAACAATCCATTTGTTAATTATAATGGCCATACTTAGTCAGCAGGCAACCCTCTGACACAGCCATAAGCTTGAGGCGTTGAAGACTTATCTTTGTCTATGCGGTAGCAGCACTTCATTCTTCACATTGTTTGGAGAATTTAGAGTTGATGAGACGATTTAGCTTCTACCCACATGTAAAGAGGAAGTTTTTAATGGGGTGCTAGTAGAATGCCTTGGGGAGGTAGACTTCAGAGTGGACTTCAGAGTTCTCTTCACAGGCTACCTCAATTTTCATTATATTACTGTTACGACCCGGCTCGGAAGGGGAAAGGGAAGCAAAATAAACCAGATGTTTTTTTGTAAATTAAGATTATTTATTTGGACAGAGTTTAACCAAGGAATTTCACTATCAGAAACGGGCAAGTGGGTGCTGTGTAAATCATTGAAAACAATATGACAAACAGATTATGGGTTAATAGCTAAAACAAAACCATGAAACAAAAACCCTCTCTGGTTACTACAAACCAAACACAAAGAACACAGCACCCCTTAACCTAGTGAGGCTAACATAAAGTGACTACAGGTGTGCAGAATCAGCAACAAAAGTAAGTCCTGGCCAAGTTCCTGAAAGGAGGTCACAAAACAACCACACAAAGTCAGTCTATTGACTAGCAGCACGGCTAACACAATTCTACTCAAACACAGTCAACCTAATCACACAAGTGGCAACAAGGCAAGCTAATCATCAGAATGAGAGCTTCCACGTGCAGCAGCCCTGCAGCCTATTTGTAGGGGGAGCGTCTTGCTGGCAGCTTCTGGATTGGAGGAACCAGTGGAGCGCCAAGCCAATCAGCATCACTGGTATCAGGAATGGAGAATGTGAAGGAATGCTGCTCCAATGGGCGACCAACAGGAAATAGGCGGGGCTGACAGTAGCTAGACCAGTTCCTCAGCAAGGAACCACACAGCCTGATTAGCATACCACTACAAACAGTGACAGTTACACACAAACAAACAGCGGTGGCCGTAACACCCGCACCCTTAAAATGCAGACTAAGGTTTGCAAGTTGCAACCACCCAACCTCAGGAACAACTATAATCTAGATAATGCATCTGCCAATACGTTTACATTTAGGGCATTTAGCAGACGCTTTTATCCAAAGCGACTTACAATAAGTACATTTGTCATAAGAAGTGCAACAATATATCGCTATCGGTACACTCTCAGAACCTTTTTTTTCTAAAAAAAAGGTTCTGAGAATGTGCAAGACTAATAAGTTGTAGTCTTGCACAAACAGGGCCCACTGAGACGCCGGTTGTGATTGTACATGTGGGTCAGAAAAACAAGCGGGTTATGATCAGTGAAAACTACAACTGGCAAAGAACTGGACCTAACGTACACTTCAAAATGTTGGAGTGCCAACAATCAAAGCAAGAGTTTCATGTTCAACAGTTGAGTACCTGACTTGGTGCTTGTTGAATTTCCGTGAAAAATAACACACGGGGTGGTCCACACCAGCGACATCCTCCTCCAACAGAATCGCACCAGCTCCCACAGTACTGGCGTCAACCTCTAATTTATAAGGGAGAGAGCTTAAGAGAGCTTTTAACACTTGCAAAAGCATGTTGACATTCTGGAGTCCAGACGAAATCTACACTGGGACTGAGCAGATTGGTTAGAGGGTGGACGACGGTGGAAAAATTGCGACAAAAACTCCTGTAATAACCTGCCATGCCTAGGAACTGACAAAGGGCTTTTCTAGTGGTCGGAACGGGGCAATCTGTTATGGCTGAGACCATGGCTTCCACAGGGCGCACTTGGCCTTGCCCCACCTGTCTCCCTAGATACGTGACCGAGACTTTCCCAAAGTCACATTTAGCTAGGTTCAGTGTAAGTGTCGCTTGAGCGAGCCGACTGAAAACTTGTTCAAGGACCTGCATGTGTTCCTCCCAAGTGCTAGTGTAAATAATCAGATCGTCAAGGTAGGCATTACAGTTGGGTAACCCGTCCAAAACAGTGTTCACCAATCTCTGAAAGGTGGCCGGTGCGTTGCACATGCCAAAGTCGAACACCATGACGGTATACTGTAGGAAGTGGTCAGGAGTAACAAACGCAGCTATTTTGGAGGCCCGGTCTGCCAATATCCCTTAAGCAGGTCTAATTTGCTGACATATTTGGCGGTGCCTAAATTATCAACACAGTCCTCCATCAGAAGTAGGGGGTAGGGGTACGAGACGGGGAGCTGGGGGCTGGAGCTAGGTGTGGCCAGACCATTTTGCAGAAGATAATCGGCTTCGGTTTTCGTAAACTGGCCCTTCACCTGATTAGCGCGGTAGGGATGCTGTTATTAGGGCGCGGATCTTTCTGCTCTTTCAGTTCAATGTCATGCTTTAGGACAGTGGTTCGAGTCGGAACATCATTAAAGAGGCAAGAAAAGCGGTATACAAGGTCCACTACATCCTGCTGCTGCTCAGCAGTCAGGTGACATAACTGAGACGGCCGTGTTTTCAACATCTCCGAATTTGGGAGGCGGGCACCTTGATGGGTGCAATTACGCATCCTCAAGTCGTCAGCTTCTGACAGGTTAGGGTGATCTGTTACAATTAGCGTGGAGATGCCTGGGCTAGCAGCGGGTTGGGAGGACTTAAGGTCTACTGGACTGCTGTCAGTCTTCTCCCTGCCTTCTCTCTGCCTTCTCTCGGGTGTGCCAATGACATAATCGGTGTCACTGAGTCACAAATGTCATGAGGACCGAGGCCGAGAGAGCGGAGCCAGGAATAGGCAGCAATGCTAAGACCTTATCACCCACTCTGAAGCGCCGGAGAACAGCAGAGTGTTCGTAGTGGCGTTTCATTACTGTCTGAGGTTGAGAGGGTCTCTTTGGCTAATGCATTGGCATGGTGCAAACGCTCATGAAACTGACAGCCCCCCAGTAACAAAGTCCAACACATTTTTCTCAGGAGACGTGCCGGACACCAGAAACTTATTTCATGTGAAGTTTTAAGGGGACCACGGAGCGTGTGGCCAAAAACGAGCTCCGCAGGACTAAATCCTAATGATTCCTTGACAGCCTCACGAGCCACAAACACCACAAATGGGATTCCCTCATCCCAGCCCTTCTCGGTTTCCAAGCATTACTTACGTAGCATGGATTTTAATGTCTGGTGCCACCGTTCCAAGGCATCCTGAGTTTCGGGGTTGTAATTACTGGACACAACATTTAAAGTTTCAAGCCCCTGATTGAAAAGTCTGGACTGGAAATTCAAGCCAGGAAAATAACTTTGTCAACGCCTTCACTACAGCGCTGGCTGTTATTTTACGCAGGAGAATAGCTTCAGGAAAGCGGGTGGCACTTGATGGTAAGCAAATATTAATTTCCACTCTTAAAAAGGCCCAACACAATCAATTATTACACGCTCGAACGGCTTTCCTATCGCTGGTATTGGATGTAATGGTGCGGGGGGGGATAACTTAATTTGGTTTACCTGCGATCTGGCAAACATGACAACAGCGGCAGTACTTAACAACTCAGATTTCAGGCCTGGCCAAAAGAAATGTCTGAGGATAAGTTGATAAGTTTTTGCTACCCCTAAATGTCCTGCCCACTTGCTCTCATGTGCTACAGAGAGAACATGCTGTCGGTGCATAGAAGGAACCACTACCTGGTAAGTGGCATTCCAATCAGAGTCAACAGCTACAGAAGGGGTCCATTTACACACCAAGATATCATTATCAACTAAATAGGCTACTTTCTCACTACTTGATTTGTCGGCACTCACCACATTGGAGAAACAGCTCTTTAGTGTTGGATAAGCTCTCTGCGCAGCGCACAGGTGGCCAACGGTAACCGGGGGTGCATTGTCTGGGGTGATCTCAGTCTCTTTCCCAGCCCCTTCCTCCAGCTCCGTGTCCCCGGAAAAAGCTGACATGAGCACACTATCCGACAATGAGGCGTCACCATCATTTTTACGCAATTGGGCGCGGGTGACTACGCAAACAGGAAATGGATTAGGATGTGGCTGGGTTACCTGTAGTGACTCCACGCACTGAGGGGAATCCAACACTTCCAGTTTAGGGGTCACTTTACCACCGGCAATGGCTGCAGGAAAAAAAACATAACTAATTTTGACTGGATATGGATAGAATGTACCGCCTTAGGCATATAACCCATCTCAATGCCCGGTATTATAGAACCATAAGCGCAGGCAGACTGCTCAGTGAATGGCAAGGCTGAGGTAAGGATCACAGACTGGGAGCAGGCTGTGTCTCTCAGCACGCGCACAGAGTGCTGATCAGCAGGCTCGCCTGTTAATGATACAAAGCAGTCAAAAACAAACGGTTTGAAACGGGCATCAAAACTTTCATGGTGGCCAAGTTCGGTGTTCATGCAAGACTTAACTTTAATTAACCCAACTCCCTTAGGCGGTGAACCATGGGACGACTGCTCCTTTCGTTTACAAGTCAAACGGTTAGCGATAACATGCCCCAGTTTATGACATTAGAAACACTCCTACTCTTCCCTCTTTAGAGGCAGAAATTTGGGGAAACCTGCTGACGGAGCTGGATTATATCAGGGCTTCTCAACGGAGACTGATGGGAGAACAATCTTGTGAGTCAGCACATACTCATCAGCCAGTACGGCTGCAGCGGAGAGTGAATTTACTTTTTGTTCATTCAAATATACCACAATACGATCAGGCAAGCACTTTTTAAATTCCTCCAACAGGATTAATTCACGCAAAGAATTGAAATCATCTACTTTACAGGTTGAGTCTGGCTCTGGGTTTTCTTGTGATTTCTGAATTTTGTTTGTAGGCTTCAGGGACCAGCTCATATGCACGCAGTATGGCAGCTTTAACTAAGACATAATCTAAACTGTCCTGTAAAGGGAGTGCAGCAACAGCGTCTTGGGCTTTCCCGTGAATTTTGCAATGAAGCAGGAGAGACCATGCTTCAGCTGGCCACTGTAAAGCAGTAGCGAGACGTTCAAATACTGTAAAGTAATCAAATTCTAATGCGTAAACAAGGGAATAGCCTATGACGGAATTAACATGTGTAAAATATCTACATAAAGTGAAATGATGCTCCCATTGTGTTATCAAGCACGGCAAGATGATAACACACGTCAGCTGCTGCTGAAAACATTCTGGCTTGTTGGACTGTACTGTAAATATTCAAAGCGAGACCTCTCCATAAAATTATGTTTTAGAACAGGCATTGTTTGGTTTATGTCTCCATATGCTGCTCCAGGCCAAGCTATCTCATCTCATCGTCATCCGCTTATCCGGGGTCGGGTCTCGGGGGCAGCAGCTCAAGCAGGGGGCCCCAGACTTCCCTTTCCCAAGCCACATTGACCAGCTCTGACGGGGGGATCCCGAGGCGTTCCCAGGCTAGTGTTGAGATATAATCTCTCCACCTAGTCCTGGGTCTTCCCAAAGGTCTCCTCCCCACTGGTCGTGCCTGGAACACCCAGTGGGCATCCTTACCAGATGCCCGAACCACCTCAACTGACTCCTTTCTAAGCAAAGGAGCAGCGGCCAAGCTATCCATGTTGATAATTGGAAAAATCTAAAGGCAAATGAAAAATGTTCAGGCATTTATTTTGTTGGCAACACTAAGCCGTATCGTACCAAACTGTGGTTTTGTGAACTGCTTCACCCCAACTGATCACACTAAATCCTCTGTGCCTGTGCACATTTACACCACACGCACATGCATCAGCATTGTTTGCACACGCACATCAGCATCGTGCACATCAGCACTGACTGTAATTGTTTCGTGTTAGACTAGACTTACCCAAGTCTAGTTTTCAGATATTGTGAGGTATCAAATTTTTGAGATGTCCACGTACACAACATTTTAATTCAGATGTTCAAATTATGATTGATCCTCTTCATCATATAGAATGCTTTTTATCTCTTCTTGGTGCAAATTTGCAGGATTAGAAAGATGATGCAGAATGCTGTATTCACTCTACAAACAATTTTAACTTACTGACATTTTGTTCCGCTAACAGTTTGTTCCGTCGTGTTGATGTCTGTCTGGTTGTATCTTTTTGTTTCTTTCCTCTGCAGATGACTTTGTTTTATGAGTAAGCATACTATAGGGAGTATAAAAGTGTGGTACAGTGATACAGTAGTATTTTCTCTTGTAGAACGTATGGTCACCGACCCAATTTAGCTGCGATGGGAGGAAATGTGTTTTATTTTGCACAGTTGGCAATTACAACATGCTTAAAAGGGTTGTAAAAATGCTAACCAGCAGAATGGAAAAGTGGACCAGGCTTTGTAGTCGACGAGGACAACTTGTAAGAGGCTGCTGACAATGAGTCATTGCACTGTTGTTACCAGCTCAGCTGATTCTGACACTTGCTGTTTCTTGTTTGCAGCGGAACCATGGGACACAGAGTGGGCTAAACCAGACAGCCCAGCCACGCACACCAGACGTAGGTAGCCGCGACCTGCCCATTGACTCTCAGGTGCAGCGGGAGGGTGACTGAGCTGTAAAGTAGCCCACAGTGTCTGGGTTTGGCTTTACAACCCACAAAGGTCGTCTGATATATTTCGCTAGAGTTTTATCTTCTGCCCCTATCGCTAGGAGTGATAGGGGTATGCTTTGTCTGCATATATTTTGATCCATTGAACAAAAAACTGTCTTCTAGCATTATTCAGTGTAACATTCACACTCCCAGCCCAGTATTAGTTTATCCAAAAACTAAGGGTCAAAAAGGACCCTTGGCTATTCTATTCTATTATGATTAATACCAGAGCTGAATATGAAATCATCATGATGATGTTTATCATTCTCATGCATTGAAAAATAATACACTTTATGATTATCACCATTAATTATGATATTTTGTGGACCATAAACGTAATAACTTGTTAACTATACAAGAGTTGTAAAGTGCAGCCCTAACCAGCTACTGTGTTTGCTCCTGAAGTCTCTCACTGAGGTCTGTGACATGGCCACGGCCTCTAGGGCGGAGTCCAGCCATAACCATGGAGAATCTTCACAACTTCATGCCATCAGTGAGTCTGCTTACATTCAGTCTCGGAGATGAGACACCATGTCACTACGAAGACAAGTGCACTCGAAAACCTACTCATTGTTTCACATCTGTGATTCATCTCTAAAATGACACAATAAGTAAATAAAATATCGGATTCAACCATGGGGATCTGACGGGTCCTTCTAATCCCCTGCCAGTTTCTTGTGCCAAGCTCCGGAGGAAGAAGAGCCTGTTCGGGTCCATCTACGTGGAGGTGACAGCGGACGGGGAGACGCGGCGCACGGCAAAGTCCCACAGCTCCTCCAACCCCAAGTGGGACGAGAGACTCACACTGTAAGACCCAACGGCTCTGGTCGTCTGTCTGTGTCTGTCTGTCTGTCTTTGCTCTCTGTCTGCTTGCTTTTCTATCATTCAGCAAGTCAGACTCGCACTGTAAGACCCAACGGCTCTGTTCGTCTGTCTGTCTGTTTGTCTACTTGTGTTACTATCATTCGGCCTGTCGGGTCCATCATCATGCCCTCATTCACACAGTGAAGCCCTTGTCCTTGGTCTTAAAGGGCTTCAGGGGTCCCTGATCAAGGAGCCCCCCCCCCCCAGTAGGGCACTGACCATAAAGCTAGTACACCAGTGATGGAAGAACGAGTAGAAACCTTGAGATGGAACACGGGCAGAGATCTCTCTCGGTCTTTCCAGTGTACTCTTTGTGGTTACGTATCTGTTCTTGACCACATGTGCTCATCCGTGTGTTTTGCAAGCTAGGGCCTAACGTAATGCACCCCAGGAACCTTTACAGTGCTGGTGGGGGTTGTGGTGGTGGTTGCACTCAGTGGTAGTTCATAAATCCCTGGAGACCACAGCAATGTGGACAAAGCACCAATGCGACGAAAGGAAGTCCATGTCAACCAATGAAACTGCTGGAATTCTCCGCACAGCCCTCCCCCTTTCAGGGTAACAGCAGATCTCTGCCTCACTATGCAACCCTCAGGGCTGTGCTTCTAGAGAGACTTGGCTTTGCATTTTAAACATGAGGATTCTACTAAAAATTTCATCCACATTCATTTGGCAAGGGAAGGGAGGCTTTCTTATTGGCTATGCTTGATTCCAGGCATGTTTTTAAATGCCACTGCTAATTTGATAAATGAAACATTAATTGTACAAAAATGCGTACTCAACTGCAAAAGTCCCACACAAAACGAACACCGGTTACCCCCAGCAATCCCCCAAACGGTCTTTACACGTGCCAGGCTCCACCCTCCTGTTCTTCCAAGGCCCTCTCCCAGCTGACCTAATGATTCGCCCACACACCGATTGACAAGTAGAACATTCCAATGCATGCACATAGAACAACTGGCATAACGGACAACGAAATACAATGCAACATATAACACACAAACTATTTAAATGTCCCAGGGTCGCTACAATATGATATAAACACTGCTATAAACTATAAACCCTCCTTTCGTCAGAAGAAGAAATCTTACATATCGCTTTCTGCGATAAGTGTCATCTTGTGACGATATGATATAAACACTGCTATTAAGCGGAGAGGGGCTGCGATTTCAGACGGGGATTCCATTTTCAACACTTGGTGTCAGGCTCGGACGTCGCGCTCGTCCAGTGGCGTAACTCTGGCCAATCAGTGGCCAGCAACCTGTTTACATAACACAAGTACTGGTTCAGCTCTCATGGAACCTCGACGGAGGTGAAACGAAATAAGTACCAGGTACCAGATTTTGGCAATAGAAACGCAAAAAAAGACGGGTGGGTCGATGGAAAAGCGGCAGAAAAATTGCCATTTTTGACAACATGATAAGTCTATACCATGTTACTATTAACACATCTTGTTTACAATTTCATAAGAAATGGAAATATAGGGCAAATGAACAACAACAATTAATAAACAACAATCTTTTTCATTCATACATTTTCTTCATTAAATTTTTGTTCAAAATATAGTTTTAATGGCAGTCATGTCTGAGAATGCGGATTCACACTTGTTAGTTGATCCAAACATAGTGAGGACAAAAAGTGCAAGACGCCTTGAATTAGGGAATTTCTGGCGGCTGACTTCACGAGTCCAGAGCTCTTCTGAACCTGCCAGCTGTAATGACTGTCGCAGGTCAGCTGATGACTGAATGTCAATGAGTTCCAGTTGTAAACACGCCTCGTTTAATGACACAACCAGCTCCTTTGCTTTCGCTGAAAACTCTCCCACAACGTCCACACAGAAGGAGTCGTTCACAAATCTCATCACTTCAGTGGGGATACTGAAAATTTCAAACCTTGTTGCAAAGTTAGTTTTCAATGCATTTATCAATCCTGTCATTGCCTCAGTGGTTTGTAGACCTGCAGTGCGCAATGCTGGGAAAAGAAGCATTTTTTTCAGAACATAGATCAGCAGAAAAAAGTGCCAGCCTTTTTTGAAAAGCCTTGAGTCTCTCCATAAGTTGCGCGACTGTTTTATCTCTGCCCTGCAGCTCCGTATTGAGTAGGTTCAGGTGGTGCAAGACGTCACTCAAAAAGCAAACGTCTGCGTGAAACTCGGCATTTTCCATTAGACACAGAAAAGTGTCAGCTTTTTCCTGCTTTGAATTACGGAGATACGTCAGGATCTCTTCCTTAAGTTTGCAAAATCATTTCAACGCATTCCCTGGCGAAAAAGGCGGTGCTGTAAGCTAGACGTAAAACAAATGAAGTTAATAATTGCCATGACAGTCCATGGTCTCTTTTAACTCACCATTTAGTTTTGCCCACAGGAGGCTTTGGTGGATAAGACAATGCAGCGATCTCTGCTGTGGCGCCACGTCTGCCAACAGGGCGGACAGTCCCCGTGTCCTGCCCGACATCGCCGGCGCACCGTCCGTAACCAGCATATCGATACGCTCCAACCCCAACTGGTTCTCTCTGAAGAATGAAATTACTTTTTCGAAAAGTATCTCACCTGTTGTGTGTCCATCCAGTGGAATTAATCCAAGTAGACCCTCACAAAAGCACTCGCCATCAAAAAATCTAACATAGAGGCACAGATGTGCTACATCACTGCTGTCGGTTGATTCATCAACAGCTAGCGACATCACCTCCGCTTTTTTGAGTTTGTCCAAAAGAGTCTCAAAAACATCCGATGCAAGGGTCTCTACTCTCCTTGATGTTGACGTGTCAGAGATGGGAATTTTCTTGATTGAATCAACTTCGTGAACTTCGAAGCGGAGCGCGCCAAGCAGTTGAGAGGAGCAATGCAAAAGCTCACGAAGAAGAGCGTAGTGGGAGCGTTCGGGGAGGACTGTTGTGGCCGGGCGGCTTGAGGAACAAGTCTACGCTGTGCTGTGCAGAGATGAGAGGGCAGCTCATATCGGCCCCTATAAGGCCAGCAGTTAAAAAAATGATATATTTCACACCCCTATTGTTAATGATTTATGCGGTGCATGCCGACTGCCTCTTTCCTGTATCTACCTTCCTCTCCTAGTTTCCCCCCCCAATTCATTTTTAATACCCCATCAGTCGGTCCTTTGAGTTATGTCCACAGCCGCAACAATACTGTCATGCTCTGTGGCAGAGACACTCCTGCATGCAGCCAGGGAAGGAGTTTGTTAAGGGCTTACAATTCAAATCAATAAATTCTAATTGTGTCTTGAGATGGCTTGCAAAATACAAAACTGTGTCCCAGAATGTTTTAAGGTTGAAAGAGGATGATAAGGACATAATTTATTTTTTCAAGTCGTCTCCGACAAATGATATCACCACAGGTGTAGCACACGGTGATCCCTGGAAATGGATTTCCCAGAACCAGTTTTCCATAAATGTACCAATTGTTTTTCGTGTGCTGTTTCGTGCTCATGACTTTTGACCATGTAATTTGTACACGATGTACACGTTCCTCCACTGTAGTTGGATGTACATTTTTCTCAAGGGCAATGTACGAAATGCAACTGCAATTATGAGAAGTGAATGTCGATAGCTGAGTTTATGGTGTTGGGTTCCCACACAAAACTCATATTTCACTTTCATCGTCCAAAAACTGAGGAAGCCGTAAAAAAGAGACAACTTTAAGACCAAGAAACCCTACTGTCAGAGGCAGTTCAAAACAGCTGCTCTGGGCAGCCCAGTTGTATCCTGGGAAGTAAATTTATTATACACCATTGTCCTATATCAATTTCATAAATGTGATGGATCCTCTTCCTAAAAGGTTGAGACACTGCATTTCACAATATTGTAGAAACGACTGTAAATCACTCATCCTGTTTTTAACCTCTACACATATATATTCAATTATCTGACCTCTTCCACTCTTAAACATAAAGTTCAGCCACATTATACATTAAATATAATGTACAACTAAACAGAAACAGGAGAGTTTTGGAAACATCTCAATATTTATGATGGTGAATATCTGAACCAAAAATGAAACGGCCTGTTATTCTGTGGACTTTTTATTTATCTGTGTTTTGGGCTAGACTAAATAACCGGATGTTTTGTGAATGACTCATCCATACAAATGATAATGCTAACTTAGAAGTCTGTAGAAGTTGAGCACATTACAATCTAAGAGGCCCAACGTGGTTGGACAAAACATTGTGTATTATGAGTCATCTGAAATGCTTATGATGAATTCCTGTCTTAAATAAGGCTGGGAGGTGGGACATTTTTCAACGTGCAGCATTTCAGTCAGCTGTAGTGAATGTGTAGTGGATGTGTGACGCATCGTTCCGTTGAACTGTTAGGTAGGGGGGAAAAGCGTCTGTCGAGTGACATGATGGCAATGATTGTGATTTTTTTAAAATTAATTTATCCAACTGCTCACTGAATGAGCAGGCTGTTCGTGCGAGCAGGCTTTTTGCTCCCGGTGTCAGTGTGTGAATGTGTGTAAGAATGGTTGTCAGTCGCTTTGGATAGAAGCATCTGCTAAATGCCCTAAATATAATTTAATCAGCCGGATCGAAGGTTTCTATTCTGTGAAACGGACTGAATTGATTGATATTTCGATTGCTCCGTGGGTGGGTGTGTGTGTGTGTGGGTGGGTGGCAGAGTACAATAGTGGCAAAACAAGCTTCTTAGAGCCAAGGTTATTATTCAGAATCTAATCAAAACTGTTTTTGTAATGAAGGCATGTAAAGAACAGCAGACGGAGAAGGGCAGCATTCCTTACCGGGTCGCGGTTACTGACTGGGGTGCCGAATGCTATGGAAAATTATGAACCAGATATAATGAAATTTAAAATTCTAAAAGATTTAGATGTTTTTTGTGAAACCTAAACATTATTTAAAGGTGTTTTATTGGGACTATGTAAAACCTGGTCTTATTCTTATATGCATATTTCTATCATTAGCCAATGGCATTCTTTCGCGATTTATATATCGGCACAAGTGCTTTTCTCAGAGAATGAAAGAGCCTTCAACTTGACTTTATGGTTGACCAGTCGAAAACAAACATAGTGTATGTGTGTGTTTGTGTAACGTGTGTGTGTGTGTGTGTATTGTGTTTTGCCTTCAGGAATGTATCTCCCCAGTCAGAGGTGGACTTCAAGGTATGGAGCCACCATGCAATTAAGGCAGACTCTCTGCTGGGCAAAGCCACTTTGAACCTGCGGCAAGTCCTGGACCAGCATGAAAGAAAATGTATGCTTTTGCACGCACACGAGAAAATATACTCACGCACGCACACACGCGGACATATACACACGCACACTTGGACCTGGGTCCATATATTTTGCTGAGATAGCTTGATAAAAGGTCAGATGTGTTTTGGCTTAGGGGCTTTAGTAAGCCACCGACGTATACATATCTGTACATTCCCTGCCGCTTTCCCAAGCTGGCTGCTGTGACCCCCCCCCACTGGGCTGCTAAGAGCAACAAGCTGTTGTAATGGTGCAGTATTTCCCCAGGCACAAAGTTATGAAATGTTGATATGCATAGACCAGCCTAGCAACAAAAACATTCGTGAACATTCATTCATGAGAACATTCCATTATTTATTATTAAGATTGGATTATCGTATAGATTGAAACATTGGGGTCGGAATGTGGATTTGATTATATGTTATCAAAATCATATTAGCATATGTTACTGAACACTTACCGGTATTGATGTATTGATAAACTATCTTATTTAATCACAACCTTTTTGTATACTTTATATCTTCTCAAAAGAAAATATATCCATCAATGGGTATGCCTGCGATACAGTGGGAACTCATGTTCTGGCGTGTCCCCCCCCCCGACCCCCCTGTCAGTGGAGAATGTGAAGGAGGTGCTGAAGCTGGACGTGGAGCAGAAGGGAGCGGCGGTGTCCACGGGGGAGCTGACGGTGTATCTGGACGGGCTGACGGTCGCTGATCAGGCGGCAGTGCAGCCCCTGACCAACGGCAGCACAACAACCACCAACCCCACCAGTAAGAGCCGTCTGTCTGTCTGTCTGACTGTCTGATCTGACTGTCTGACTGACTGACTGTCTGTCTGACTGACTGACTGACTGACTGACTGACTGACTGACTGACTGACTGACTGACTGACTGAAACGGGGGTCAGTGGGCATCCCTCCTTATGTTTTATTTTTTGGTTTTTCAGAAGGGTCTCCCATGAGGTGTAGTAATGAAATTTAGTTTTTGTATTTTTTTTAATCGAGCCGATAGAGTAGACGAGTGCAAGTTCATGTTTTATTTGCTCTGCCTTATGTGTATGGCCCCCTTCCCGTTCAGACAGATTTCTAGCAGACCTGGCCCGGTTCGGGCCCATTCAAACCGTGGATCTATTCTTTTGAGCAGGTTTGATGTGATGACTGTACAGAGGAGATCCTTTTTGGAGCACTGTTGAGGCATTTTCATAAACAACCAGGAAGACTACAGATGATTTGATCACACCTTTCGTTGCCATGATTAGCTGTAGGTCTGTCCAATTTTGTCTTGAAGAATTTTGATCTGCGACCGTTGATAACGCCCCACATGGAAATCCCAAAATAAACTAAGCAGTTCCAGACTAATAAGCTATTGAGAATTGACCATCGCTGTCATTCCCTCTACAGAAACCCAACAGAATGGAGATGCCATTCATGAAAATGGAGAAGATTCGTCTTCCTCTTCAAGGGCAGCCAACAGGTACAACATCCAGCAGGGTAAAGCTATGACTGGAGATAGCTGCTGATCATACCAATGTTGCAGAACAGTGTTGTTTTAAAGGAGTGAGCCGGCCTTCGGCTTCAGCACTATAGCTACCTTGCAATTGGAGCGGGGTTGGTGAACTAGCCCTCACATATTCCGCCAAAAGTATGTCACTGTTTCAAACAGGGTTTGTGTCAGGAGTGTGTTTGAGACTGTACCCTGGGACAAAGGGCGCACTGCGCCGTTTCAAATTGGTATTTTGAGAATGTAATAACTATCAGTGTTGGCCGGAGGAACGGCATCGGTCTCATCCCTCACACTTAAAGGATAACTTTGGGAGTTTTCAAACTGGACCCTGTTTTCCCATCGTTTATACTGTAAGGGTCTAAAGGGATGAAAATGCTGCTGCAGTGTAATCCTCTGGGGCAACCGCACCCCTTCAATGTACCTCCTCGAAAAGTGCTTGTTTTTGCCGCTGACGGGCTCAAATTGTTATATGTCTGACAATGTTATGGATAGGCTTCCTTGTTCAACCTTTTCTTGACCTTTTACTTGATCCGGTCGGTTTGTTATTGTTTTCTAACCAATTCTCGCTGAAGTAGTACAAAAAAAGCCTCTGAACCCTAAGTGAGAGAGGACTGCCCTGCAGGTGTTTGTTTTGTCGGACTACAGAATGCATAGCTTTGATTCATCGGGGCAATTCGGGTGAGGGAGGGTTGATATTGTAGTGACAATAAGAAAATGTCCTGCAACAACAAGATTTCACGGTGAGACTTCTCCTTGAGTGAGACTTGGTCGGACAAAATAGGGATCACATTCTTTCCATAATGTTGTCAAGAGCCTCATAATAACAGTCCAGTCCTTTTTAGGGACGTACATTGACTTGGTGTTCCCCTAGGATGACATTGCTGCTGGTTTGCCACTGCAGTGTCTGAAGCACTCTCGATTTAATGTTGGATGGATCAGGTTAAAAAATAGTTTTCTGCATTAGTCAACCTAAAAGATGGGAGAATGGGGTTTCTTTTCACCCCTCTCTCGTCACTCTTCAATTCACTCCATCTATTGCTGTCCTTGCTTTTTTTAGTTGGTCTCTCCGGATCCACAGTGCCGATTTTGTCTGTGCACCAAAGTGTAATTTAGACGCAGCCCGTATGTGCTGAAAACCAACTGAACGAGTCGTCTGCACGCTGCTGCAGCAGGCAGATGGGGGTGGGGGGACAGCCCCAGCTAGGCGGGCATCTGCATTGCAGTTCCTGGCTGCTATGCCTTCATAGGAAAGAAAACGCATGCACACACACTCGTTCACTAACATAGACCAATGCAAGCCAGCAGAGTTGAATTCCCTCTCCCTCCAGATGTACGGTTTCTTTATCTGACTTTTCACATTCATACACTGAACGTGTCCTTTACATGCAAGTCTGTTATATACTGTTTTTGTGAATGGAAAAGGTATGCAAATGAATTGTCTGGAATAGAAAGGCTGTGTTATGAGTTTGCATATTCATTGAATATTTATTCTATATTAAATATTGCTTACAGCGCTCTTTAATTATAACTTTTTCCAACCTGGACCCTATTTTCCTATAATTCTTGGTCTAAGGGACATATGCAGACAACTGTTTTTACGTAGTGCTATTGACCCACGATGAGAAAATAAGGCCCAGAGGTTATCCAAATAAATCCTGAAAGGTTGTCCGTTAATCCCTGAAAGACACCTGCCATGCGCATAATTCAAAACGCTGCCGGCAGTGCGGAGTTGGCAAGACGGAGAACATGTTCTTTAATTGACGCCACTTTAATGGACCTTAGCCTTAAGCTTGAGCTTTAATCCATAGAAGTGAGCGCATGAGCTGGTTTGAGGCGGCCCTTTATGTCACCACACCAGACTCTACAGTTCCGGGGACACAAACACATGCGCGTCTTGTTCCTTGGCTGAACTCCAGCATCCTTTAACCAACGAGTTCGGAAATCGCATACTGTAAGCAGGCACACCACCAGGTGCATTGCTCAGAAAAAGAAACTCAGCAGGGCCGCTTTCCTTATGGCGGGCAGGCAAGCAGGAAGCAGTTAAAGTAGCAGTAGGTAGTACATTTTAAAGCAGCACACGGGGCATTTATTAATGAATATTGACGACACACATGGCCAGTTGACGGCGTTGTGCGTTTGTATACGGGATAAACAAATGTTAGTGCAGGTTTTATACATGCCAGGTCATGCCAATTAAATAGATGTCTTAAAAGACACGTGTATGTTTCTCCTCGCTGTGGATTAGGGATGGGGATTGTTAATTTTTATTGATACCATTTTAAAGGCTGCCTGACGACCTTTCTACTTTTTGTAAATGGGAAATGTTATCACTATCTCTCGTAGTGATACCAACTTTCTTTGAGAAGGTTGATGGCCTATTTTAGTTATTGAACAGGGAAACGCTCCAAAACACACCCACCTATCACAATCCCCCTGATACACAAACAGCCATTCGCTACAGTATTTACATCTTGAATTAAAAAGCTTGTAGATTCTTGGCCTGGTGGGGGACCTCGTAGTACATTATCAGGGAAACACTGAACAAAGTAGGACTCCTGGCTTGAAGAATGGGCTGTACTTGGACAGCATAAAATGTGCTCATCGAAAACTCTGATTTCATTGAACAGATTATTAAACCGTGGCTCTGGTGATGCATCTTTGTAGATTAATTAACCAGCACATTTTGAGTTCGGCTACTGTTGAACCGTCGACGACCTTGGCAAGAGTCCCTGACCTCTCGGCGGGAACTGTGGTTCATTTAACAGTGCAAACATTATCTTTCGAAAGTCTGTCTTAGGTTTGTATTTCCAGCAGTCTAAACCAAAGGTGTCGGTTTAATACTGCTCACTGTATGGAGGGCACAGCGGAGCTGCGTCTAAACACGCCTTTATGGGCCGTCTCCAACTGTGCCTGTGCCCCTCTGTTCTCGCTCCGTCTCTCTCGTCTCTGTCTCTGTCTCTCTCTCTGTCTCTGTCTCTGTCTCTGTCTCTGAATTGAATAGTGCGCTGCTCCTTTCATTGCCATTTATTTATCACTACTTATACTAGGGCTGGGCAATAATCGAATTTTGATCACGATTTCGATTTTAGCCTCAAACGATCACAAAATTAACAATCTTTTTTTTTTTACATATTTTATAGAAAGGGCAGAACAGCTGGATACATATCAGTTCATCATTTTAGATTGGAACATTTTCTTTTTGACTATTTTGTGGATGATTTTTAGGCAATATTTCAAAGTTCTCAGTTACAACTAAAAAATTCGGAGAAACATGCTGAATAAATACATGTTTTCAAAATAATCGTTTGAATAATTGTGATTATGATTTTTTCCATAATCGAGCATCCCTCATTTATATATAACTACTCATTTTCTGGTGTTGTGCTTTTGTTCTCCTAAAGCACATCGAATGGTACGGAAGCGGGACCTGCCAATGGCTCCAGCCCAGGCTCCTGTACAGCCCCCCATGGCGAAGACACCGATTCGGTGCACGACCCTTCCTCCCTTCACGACCCTTGCCCTGTCGTCAACGGAAATGCCACCACATCCAACCTCACCGCTGCCTGCAAACCCCTAGACAGTGACGCCACCACTACCACCACCAACGGCACTGGTGAGGAAACTCTGGCAGGTGTAGACCAGGCACAGGCTCTAGACCCCTGTCACCGAATAATTTTTATTGGCTGCTGACGACGGGATGCTATATCCCCTTCACTCACACCTCAGGGACCTCAGTGCCTCCTCACTTAAAAAAAACTGAGACCTTGCCCTGCTTCACAATACTTTAGAGCATGTAGGCCTGTAGATCCGCAACGTAAATCCCCTTAGTTGCTTCGCATGTCGAGAGAGAGAGAGAGAGAGAGAGAGAGAAGAGAGAGAGAAGAGAGAGAGAGAGAGAGAGAGAGAGAGAGAGAAGAGAGAGAGAGAGGAGAGGAGAGAGAGAGAGAGAGAGAGAGAGAGAGAGAGAGAGAGAGAGAGAGAGAGAGGTTCATTAACACGCCTGATGGTGGACTCTGTGGATGGAGGACGTGACAGGAACCCCCGATTACCATCCCATCCCCCCCGAGCTGCAGACTCACACGGAGGGACCGACAAAGGGGCTGAGGACGACGGCTAATAATAAATGCAAGGCAGAAAAAGAAAACGGGACGGAAACCCAGAATGACAAGTAGTAGAAAATTGCAAAAAGAAAATGAAAAACGAGGAGAGAGAGAGAGAGAGAGAGAGAGAGAGAGAGAGAGAGACTCCAACGGGGAAATATTCTACAGAAGGGGTGCTGTATATGTCATGTTGATTCATGACGTTATTTATTATACTCAGTCACGCTCACCTGCCCCTCTTTCTGAACGCTACAGTGAACGGTGACGGCGTTGACGCAGCCCACCCCTCTTCTACCGCTGCAACTGAGGACGCAGCGCCCTCCTCCCAGAGCCACGAAGACCCTAGCCAGAACCCTGTCCCGCCAGACCCAGACCCGGCCGGCCGCAGCACAACCCCAGGCCCCGCCGCCGCTGCCAGCAGCACAACCCCAGGCCCTAACCGCCGCCGCCGCCGGCAGCCCCCCCTCATCCTCCATTACTGCAGCGCCTGCTGCTCCCTCCGACTCCGGCACCCCGACCCATGCGTCAGCTACTCCCGCCCCGGACCCCGCGGCTGGGACGTCGCCCTGCCTTGCTCCGGGGGAACCGGCACCCCCCCCCGGAGGAGAGGGCGGAGCCGTCGCCGGAGGCACTGAGGACCCACCTGCGGACGGGGCCAAGCCCAGACAGCAGACGACCCCCAACAGCACGGCGGCCGCCTCCGACGCCCTGCCGCCGGGGTAAAACCAGCCGGCCATGTTGGGGGGGGGGACGACCAGCAGGGGGAGGGGGAGTGGTGGATGGGGATACCAGAGCCATTGGGATTAGCCTGGAGTCTATCCTGATCACATGACCTGCATCAGTCTGGACCCCTAGCCGCACACATCAAATCCTGACCTTACTATACGTAGCCGGGCCAATCAGGGACTGTGTGGTAGTTGATGATGTAGCCGGGCCAATCAGGGACTGTGTGGTAGTTGATGATGTAGACGGGCCAATCAGGGACTGTGTGGTAGTTGATGATGTAGACGGGCCAATCAGGGACTGTGTGGTAGTTGATGATGTAGACGGGCCAATCAGGGACTGTGTGGTAGTTGATGATGTGTAGACGGGCCAATCAGGGACCGTGGTAGTTGATGATGTAGACGGGCCAATCAGGGACTGTGTGGTAGTTGAAGATGTAGACGGGTCAATCAGGGACTGTGTGGTAGTTGATGATGTAGACGGGCCGATTCGTGAAGCAAAACAGAATGTGTGGAAAGTCAGACGGACCAATCAGGACGTGTGGTAGTTGATGATTAGAACGGCCGGATTCGTGGCAACAGAATGTGTGGTCAAGTGATCCGGACGGTCTGAGGGGTACTAAATAACAGCATTGATCTATATTGTGACATAGCATAGGCTTTGAAGCCACATGAGATACTGTGTGTGTAGGTCATGTCATTATATCCTCTGTACTTAACGGTCGATCCATCCATTATCTAACATCCAATACCTAAAATCCTGTTGAATCTTGAAATGCTCAGGGTCATGGAGGCAACAATGCAGCTCTAGAGGCGCCTCCCATCAAGTGTCTTGTCATCAGGTTCCCATCTGCATCCTGTCTGCGTTTGAACTGGTAAACGATGGCTCAAGTGGCAAGCCAGGCTCACTGTTCAAAGGGCCGGAACAACAGCTCTCTGATTTGTGTTATTTATTTTACTGTTCCTTGGGACTACCAGGTGGGAGCAGAGGAAAGACCCACATGGCCGGACGTACTACGTAGACCACAACACCAGGACCACCACCTGGAGAGGCCGCAGCCTCTACCCCCAGGGTCAGTCTCACTCACCCTATCCCTCATCGTATATCCTCTAATCTGGGTCTCAAAAACTCCAACTTACCTGGGGGGCCGCTGGAGTAGAGTACTGGGTCAGGCTGGGCCACATTAAGGTATTTCCACAAAAAAAAAGTAGCACAACTGACCCAATCTAAGTTAATATCGGGCTATATCAGATCACGTTGGCTATGTAAATCGCTGACAAACGGGGGACATTTTAGTATGGTTGGTGAGACACGGACATTTTAAGCGTCCTTGTTGGCTTTTTGTCGGGGACTCGGGACACGCAACTCAAAAATTGGGACTGTTCCCAGCAAAATCGGACATCTGGTCACCTAATCATAAGTGATAAAAAAGCAAAGACAAAACGAAATAGCTGTGTGTGACAACAACGCGTGCGTGGCCGCACTAAGACTAGAACTTTGTCAAGTAGGGGGGCACAAAATATCATCCCGCGGGCCTCAATTGGCCCCCGGGCCGCGAGTTTGAGACCCCTGCTCTAGATCTTAGTGACAGGGGAGGAAATTAGTATATTCATCAGTATGTGTCACAAACCCCAGTGCTTTTTAGTGTTGAATGTGTGGTTCTGTGTGTGTGAAATAACATGTGTGAATGGGTTAAGACTTGCTTACACCAGTGCAGAGTTGATGAACATCGGATTTGCGGGTCAAATCGACATTACGCCGGATTTTCAGCAGTCTCACAACATACTGCCAGACCACCGTGCTCTTCACCCTGGACTGTTGTCAGGCCTGGAGGCGACGCAGACGAGCGTAGGTAGGGAACGGAAGCAGAAGCGGGGATGCAGAGCGGGTCTACTAGTTAGGCTGAGGAAACAGCGCCCTTCAGACCTTCACGGCTGGCTACCAGGACCAGTACAGGATGGCAAGAGCAAACCTGAGGAGAGGGATCAAAGCAGCCAAAGGGGACTACAAGAGGAAGGTGGAGAACCATCTGGCTGACAACAACCCGAGGCAAGTGTGGAAGGGTCTACAACACCTGACGAACTACAAGGGCACCCCATCGGAGGCAGTAACTGCTGACACTTTGCTGGTGGAAAGACACGCTAATCAGCTTTTTTCACCCCGCTTGGAAGTTCAAAACCCCCACCTTGCTCCTGCTCCTCCTCCTCCTCCTCTGTCCTCCCAGCCCCTGAGCACCAACCAGCTTGAGCTGCAGGAACATCAGGTGAGAAGAGTCCTGAAGGCCCTAAACCCACACAAAGCAGCAGGACCAGACCGAGAACTGGGAAAAGTATTGAAGGCCTGCGCGGACCAACTGTCAGGGGTCCTAACAAGGATATTCAACACCTCCCTGGAACAGGCTACGGTCCCACCCTGCCGAAAAGCAGCCACCATTGGCCCAGTTACAAAGAAATCCACCATAGGCAGCCCAAATGTCTAAAGACCAATGGCACTAACATCTGTCATCATGAAGTGCTTCGAGAAGCTCGTCCTCCACCACCTTAAGTCTTGCATCCCTCAAAACTTTGACCAGCATCAGTTTGCTTATAAAGCAAACAGGTCGACAGCTGATGCAATCGCCACTGTCCAACACACTGCAGCGAGTCACCTGGGAAAACAGGGAATTATGTCAGGATGCTTTTTGTTGACATGGTTCGGCGTTTAACGCAATCTTGCCAAACATTCTCATCAGGAAGCTGACTGACCTGGATTTCCCTGCCCCAACCTGTGAATGGATTTACAGCTTCCTGACGGACCATCCACAGACAGTGAGGATGGGGACACAAACATCTTCCACCCTGACACCCGGAGCACGGGCTCCCCTCAGGGCTGTGTGCTGAGCCCCTTCCTGTATTCTCTTTACGCGCATGACTGGGTTATTACCCCACCCATCACTCAATTGTCATCGTCAAATTTGCGGATGACACCACAGTGATGGATCTCATCTCCAATGGTGACGAAGACAGCATACAGGGAGGAAGTTCCAGAGGCTCTCACAGCCTGGTGTTATACAGATTTAATAACCTTTTGCTGAACGCCAGCAAAACCAAGGAGATGATTTTTGCCTGGAGCAGGATGAGAGGTGACCACTCCAGATAGACGGGGTCTGCGTGGAGAGGGTCTCCTCCTTCAAGTTTCTGGGGGTTCAGGTCAGTAAGGACCTAACCTGGCACACCAACACGGCTGCGGTGGTCGGAAAGGCTCAGCAGAGGCTATATTTTCTAAGACTGCTGAGGAAATGCCAGGTGGGGACAAAGCTGCTGCAGACCTGGTCCCTTAGAGCCGGACAAACAGGCTGAGGAATACCTTCTACCCCTGGGCAATTCGTCTACTAAATGCCTGACGCATGCCCCCCCCCCAATGGACACGTGAATACCTCTACCGTATTTAAAAAAACCCTTATATTTTATCTCTGCATATTTATTTTGCCTATTGCTGTTGTTTGTGTTTGCATTTTGCTTTTCGCACTGCTTTATTTTGCACTGTGGGTAGTGAGCACCACCCCAATTTCGTTGTACAAGTTTGCACAATGACAATAAAGTCTGACATCTGAAATCTGAAATGCCACCCTTTGTGAACTATTGCCTTCTGCTTCCATGACCCTCACCTTTCACAAAGCTCTCTCTGCCTTGTTTGCTGGGCTCCATGTTTTTCATCAACGTCTCGAACTCTGTCTCTCTGTCTCTCTCTCTCTCTCTGTCTCTCTGTCTCTCTCTCTCTCTGTCTCTCTCACTCACTCTCTTTCTGCGCCTCTCTCTCTCTAGCTGGGAGAGAAGGGTGGACGACCGGGGCCGTATCTACTACGTGGACCACAACACCCGCACCACCACGTGGCAGCGGCCCACCATGGAGTCGGTCCGCAACTTTGAGCAGTGGCAGAGCCAGAGGAGCCAGCTGCAGGGAGCCATGCACCAGTTCAACCAGAGATACCTCTATTCTGTAAGGGGACGCCGTTTCTTACTGGTCCCTCCACAGGACCACAGGTCCTCCGGAGGGCGTTCTGTATGAGTTAAGGGACTTTTAAGCCTGATGACCTAATTGTTACCCCTTTTCCACTGAGCTGGAGCTAGAGCTTGCTGGGAGCTGGTGCTACAGCGAGTGCTCAGTTGGTGTTAACCCGAGCAACTCTTACGAACCTGTTGTGTTTCCACCGGCAAGGAGCTGGCAAGGAGCCACGCGATTTTGTCACGCGATTGCGTTGCGGAGTTCTGTGCTCCGGTGGCCTGACTTGCTGGCCGGTCGCCGAGAACCCCGTGCATGAGGTCAAAGAACGGCATTATTTTCGACCTCCCACTGCCACTCCGTTCTAGTTTTTTTTTTTTTGGTCGCGGTAATCTTTTTTCAACTTTTTTAGTTTGTTCCACACTCCGCTGATATCCCGCTTCGACCATCCCCTGCTGGATATTTTGAAAAACAGGCTTTGTCCGGCAGGCCCCGTCCAGCTTGGTTTGGACTTCGGCGGAAGACCACAAAACCAGGAAACACTGGGTCTCCTCCTTTGACCACTGCTGCTTTGTCTTGTCCATTTTGAAAAATGCAGGTGAAGACCGTGTTTGCGCATGTAGTCCTGCTCACATAGCCACGCCCCCAGCCTGCTGACGTAATCGGGTCTTGCTTTAGACCAGCAAAGACTTGGTGCTAGCTCTAGCTCCCATTCTGAGGCTCGGGGCTGGAGCTTTGGCGGTGGAAAAGCAAAGAGCAGGTGCTTAGTCAAGCTCTAGCTCCCAGCAAGCTCTAGCTCCAGCTCAGTGGAAAAGGGGTATCTGTCACCATTGAGGGCTTTTGGGTCAAAGAAAATAAAAATATTATTTATGTATTATTTTACCACCGCTCTTTGATTTTTTTTTTGGAGTGAATTGTTTTTATGTTTACAAGTCCCGCGGGGTACAAAACGGATAGACCAGCTAATTTATTTCCCCCTCAGGTGCTATGTAACTTTTATTGAGGGGCAGTTCAGTAGTGTGTCTGGAGAGGCTTCTCCACGGTGATCCATGGGCTATGCAGTAGGAGCGTAGTATTGTTGGGGGGGGGGGGGTGGTGGTGGTGGTGGGGAGGTTCCTGTCCCCCTCCCCCTTCCCTTCCTCCATCTGCCCATTCTTCCAGGTGTTCTTCAGGAAGGCCTCTCTCTGAGTCTTTGATTTGAGCCCCATGCCATCATGATTACCGACCCAGTCGAAGAGCGAAACCATGAGGGCAACGCTACAGAGGCGGCCTGCTGCTTGCCCTGGCTGGCGCCGTAGAAAAACATAGCATTGATTTGAATCTTGCTTCTGCTTATTTTTTGTTTTCATCTTGAAGAGCGTGTTTGGTTATTGGATCCTTTTAGTTGAACTTTTGGGCGTCATGGTTTTGATCAATTTTCTTTGTTTTACTTCTCGGTGGATCGGATCCTCTTCGTCCTCTCCACTCTTTTATCCCTGTGTGCATAACATGGCCTTGCCATAACACTCTTTTATCCCTGTGTGCTGAACCCCCCCCCCCCCCCCCCCCCCCCTCGCCAGGCCTCCATGATGTCGGCAGAGAACGACCCCCTGGGCCCGCTTCCGCCTGGCTGGGGTGAGTTCTGCTCCTCTACCTGAGGTTCACACAGTGCCGCTGTCACACCAAATTTGTACCGGGTGCCAAATTTGTACCGGGTTACGTAATCCATTCCAAACCTGCCTAGCAACAGATGATCGCGGACGATCGCGTCGAATGACGTAGGAAAGTTCGCGAACATTCTCGATATCGTTCATGGAGCGCGACAAGACAGATAACACTTATTTTACAAATTACATTTATTAGCGTTCCTACACTTTAAACACCCAGTTTACTAGCTAAATGCGATTAAACAATTAAATGCAATACAAATATAAAGTTAGGAACGCTAATAAATGTAATTAGGAACGCTAATAAATGTAATTTGTAGAATAAGCGTTATCTGTCTTGTTGCGCTCCATGAACGATATCGAGAATGTTCGCGAACCTTCCTAGTCATTCGACGCGATCGTCCGCGATCATCTGTTGCTAGGCAGGTTTGGAATGGATTACGTAACCCGGTACAAATTTGGCACCCGGTACAAATTTGGTGTGACACCACCATTCACCAGGGCTTATGTCTGCAGCATGAGCCTACTGTAGTCCATGTACGCTATCGAACTCACCTCAGCATGCATGGACACAAAGCATACATACACAGCAAAATGCTCATGAAAGTACAAGAACATTCTGGTCCCATGTTTGATGCAACCTCGGCCCTGATGCCATTGCCATCCCTATTCTCTCACCGGTAATTTGAAAAGCGATATATTTTAATTGTAACACTGCTGGGGGCAGAGTTTAACTTTCCAGTTACTTTCCGTGCTGTACTGTGGTAGCATAGTTGTGAAAAGCAAGAGTATACCTTTTTAAATGTATCAATCTTGCATCTTGCCCATGTTGGTAGTCTACGATCAAGTTTGAGCATTTTTCTCGCCTGCTTTTTTTTTAAATAGCTTTCATGGGTACACTCTGTATAAACGTTGGTGGCTCTGGTATTATCTGCCTGATAAACACTATTATCCTGGGATTTGAGCAGTGAGCGTTGATGTACAATGCAGCACAGAGCGTAAGCTGATTTGGATGGTTACATGTTAGATTGTTCTTTGTGGGAAGCCCTTTAATCATTCGTATACTGCCTAGTCACTAGTGCCTATCTTAGCCGTTCTTCTCGGGAGGTCATACAACAGCTGTATGTTCCATGTACCATCCGAGGCTGATGTAATTTGCATGCCCAAATAAGGGTGTCTGGATGCACCCCTCTCCCCAGACTCTGGGGAAACTGGAAACGCACACGTTATTGGTTGTTGTGGTATAGTCGACCAATCACATGGGAGGCATTTAGTGATCCATATCATTATCTTAATCACATGGGCCATTTGTGTGGTTGGCATCCGGGGAAAGAATCTGCATCTCCTGGATTCTGCGGTGAGATTTAAAGAAACACACACACACAGGATGCGTTGTGTTTAACGCACTGCATGGTACCATCCTGGGAAAGAGAAGAGTGACGATCACGGATCCAGATGCGACCCAGACTCGTTCAAAAACACTTGGGTGGTCCACAGACCACAGTGGTCACAGTGTGTCCGACGAAGCCAAATCTGATCGGACAGATCCAGACACGGGCGCCTGGCTCGTTACGTACCCCGGCGCTGATTGCCTGCCTGTCCTCCACCCCAAGCAGAGAGGCGTGTGGACTCCAACGACCGCGTGTACTTCGTCAACCACAACACTAAGACCACGCAGTGGGAGGACCCCCGGACCCAGGGGTGAGTAGCGGGTTTTTGCCCGGTTCAACGCAACGGCATGTCAACGCTCTGTGTACGGAGAGCATCACGTCAGCAGGCCGCCGAGTGGTGGGCCTCAAAAGCGGGCTCCGGTGATGGTCCTTAGGGCTGAGTCTCACCGTGGTCTATGTTCTCGTGCGTGTGCTTCTCTGAGTCGGCGTTGTGTGTTTCCTCAGGCTCCAGAACGAGGAGCCGCTACCAGAGGGCTGGGAGATCCGCTACACCAGAGAAGGGGTGCGCTACTTTGTGGACCATAACACCCGGACCACCACCTTCAATGACCCACGCACCGGAAAATCCTCTGTGTAGGGGCACACTAATGCACTCACTAGTCCCATTCAAACCCCTTCCTCCACCGGGACAGTTTCATGCTCTCTTCTTGGCACCTCATAATCCATTAAAGTGTCCTTGGCTTGATGAATTGGCCTTGCAAAAACGATGACCCCTAAAGTGGTGATTCACTGACCTGACATGTTGTTTATTGGTCCTAGGCGCTTTGGATGTGACCTCTGAGATGCCCTCTCCATGTTGACGTAGTAAATGTCTCTGTCTCTGTCTCTCTCTCTCTGTCTCTCCCCCCCCCCCCCCAAGCACCAAGGGGCCTCAAATTGCCTACGAGCGCAGCTTCAGGTGGAAGCTCGCCCACTTTCGCTACCTGTGCCAGGTAATTACTTCCCATCACTTATTACTTCCCAGTGTCGTGGATGGAGAAGATATGTTGACTATGCAGTGTTTTCACAGAGGTACTCGTGTGTCTCTGTCGCTCTCTCTGTTCCCTCAGTCCAATGCACTTCCCAGCCACGTGAAGATCACTGTGTCGAGACAGACCCTGTTCGAAGACTCTTTCCAGCAAGTGAGTGAGTTGCTCAGTCAGTGCCTGCGACCCTGAGGCAGGAGTCACTGATCTGACGCTCTTCTGTGCGTCGTGGATACAAGCCTACTATCCCCAGATGCATTAAACTAGCAACTGCATTAAACATTCTACATTATGATCCTTTCTTCTTTTTGCTTGTTATTTATTTGCTGACCTACACTTGTTAACCAGTCATTAACCGATAAGAACAATAACCAAAAGGTTTCGAGTAATGTATGATAAAAAATACAAAACTAATTGGTTATTATTATTAAAATATTTGGGTACTTTTATTTGGGTACTTTTTTCTGTATATGCGCTACGGCAGCAAAGGTGACACACAGAAAGTGAGGATATATTTTAGAATAAAATCAATTTTTTAAACGTGTGTCTTTTAGATTATGGCCCTTAAGCCCTACGACCTGAGAAGGAGGCTGTACGTCATCTTCAGAGGAGAGGAGGGACTGGACTATGGTGGCCTGGCTCGGTAAGAATGGCAATGAATGCAAATTGTTGGTGCTTGGATAGGCAGCAGTCTGATGAACCATAACCCATGTTGGTGTTACATCAGTGGGAGAACTCAGGGTTCAAACACGTCATTTTTTTTCTCTCTCCATCTCTCTCTTTCTCCCCCACCCCCCCTCAGGGAGTGGTTCTTCCTGCTGTCCCACGAGGTGCTCAACCCCATGTACTGTCTGTTTGAGTATGCCGGCAAGAGCAACTACTGTCTGCAGATCAACCCCGCCTCCACCATCAACCCTGACCACCTCTCCTATTTCTGCTTCATAGGCCGCTTTATCGCCATGGTAAGTCCAAACACACACTAACGCACCCTTCATGCTCGCTCACCCATCACCTTCTTCTTGCCCACACCTGCAAAGTTTAAGAGTCCTAAATCTGTGTGGATTTGAGCTGTAGTGGCGATTCAGCCCTCCAGGTGGCCGTACCAAGTCGAATCAGGTGTCAGTGCATTATGCTTCCTTGTCGACGCAAAGTGTTTCCGCCGAGCATTGCGATGCCAGTTGCTCTGGCATCTGCGTCCGGCCCCCCTCCGGGTCAGAAGGATTTCCAGCAGACCGGTCTCGAGTTGGTCCAATTTTATTTGGTGCGGGTTTAATACAATGACTTTGAGAGGAGGAACAGGAAACGACCAAGATGGGTGTCACATGTTCGTTGCCCTGAGAGGTTCCAGACCTATACTTATTTTGGAATACGCAAATGCGTACATGTTTTTATTTTGGAATTTAAGGGCGTGTTCACACCTGCCTTGTTTGGTTCGAACCAAACCAAAAACATTGCTGGTGCTGACCTTTTGGGCTGGTGTGAATACAAACCATCGGACTTGGGTGCGGACCAAACAGCCGGTCCGAGCCCCAGCCGGAGAGGTGGTCTCGGTTCGCTTCCAAACGAACCCTGGTGCGGTTCGCTTGGGATGTGAATGCGACCGCGCTCGGTCCGACCCAGTTCTGAAAATAACATGCCTTATTGGACGCAACAGACTCCTATTGCTGCTTGTTAATTCATTTATATTGTTTGATTAGGGCAGTTAATTCAAAGATCAATGTCACGTTATCAGACCGTCATCACGTTATCAGACCCGTTAAAAATGAGTCGTGGCTCAACATGGAGCGAAGAGGAGACGAAATGTCTTTTGGGTATTTGGGCAGACGCCAACATATAAAGTATGTTGGAGAACCCTTAATTCCGATGCATTTAATATATTCAGTACAAGGATGGGTGAGAAGGCGTTCGAGCGTCCGTGGATAGCATAACATCATAAAATCGACGTTGTGCCAAACGCCTCTCATGCTCCAAAAGAAAAAAAGTACTGCAAATGTTTGTAACCGTATAAAACCAATCAGTATAAGCACAACGAGGGCAGCACGCTGAATCGCCATAATCTCCATAGTTTGTTTACTCTGTTGTTTTTTGCATGACAATATTTCATTACAAATCGCGCTTCACAATGTCAGTACAATTATTTGAGTATCCAATCAGTAAGTGTCCCCTTGTCCCCATAGCTTTGTTTGAAAGAGTTTTTATTTATCCACAGACTGAGGGGCTTTGTTTCCATCCCTCCCTCTCCGTCACCGTGTTGACATCGGTGTCTTTGGCTCTTTTGTCTGTGCGGTCGACAGGCGCTGTTCCACGGCAAGTTCATCGACACGGGCTTCTCGCTGCCCTTCTACAAGCGCATGCTCAACAAGAAGCTGCTCCTGAAGGACCTGGAGTCCATCGACCCAGAGTTCTACAACTCCCTCATCTGGATCCGGTAACGCCAAAAAGAAAATCATAATCACGCTTATTTTGATCAATTTTTAAAATTATTTTTGAGTTTGAAAATCTCTCCAAAAGAACACTTTGTAACTGAGCAATATATATATTTTTAAGATATACAATGCTTGATAATTGATTTCGCACACCAGGGGCCAGTCCTAGTGTGCGAATCCATCACCCTCTTGCACTGGGGAAAGAAGCCCATTTCACGCTAGTCAGGGCGAAAACATTAATCCTTCCTCTCTTCAATCATCGGTCCCCCTCCCCCACCCCCCCTCCCCCCTCCCCCTCCTCCCCCTCCCCCTCCCCCTCCTCCTCCTCCGCAGGGACAACAACATAGAGGAGTGCGGCCTGGAGATGTTCTTCTCGGTGGACATGGAGATCCTGGGCAAGATAACCTCCCATGACCTGAAGCCCGACGGCACCAACGTGCAGGTCACCGAGGAGAACAAGGAGGAGTACATCAGGTAGGGTGCCCTCTGGGTGGTCCCGCCGGGACAGGCCTTCTTCCGGAGGGCCACCTCTGGGCCTTTAGGACATGCTTATCAGATTGAGGAGGAGGTTTTGTCATGGTGGCTGTAATTCCTCGTAATGATTGGAAACACCACACACGCATGCATGCGTGGGGCTTTATGGTGAAATGGATAATTATTGGGAATTGTACAGGATGTATATACCACGATACACTCCTGTATTCTAAACACTTTACTAAACAGTCAAACTGAGGGTTATTACATTGAAGGATATGGAGATGTAACAATTTTTTCTTTCACGCCAAAGTTTTAAATCTCATGTTTGATCATTATAAGGGTCTTCTCATCGTAACTTCTTTTGTACATCAAACGGGGCATCGCGATGAGTCGATCTCTTCATTTCATGCCGATAAAAGGTCATGTTGATTGTTGTCCAGGCTTACACATTAGTGTGTGTGTGTGTGTGTGTGTGTGTGTGCGTGTGTGTGCAGCTTGATGGCGGAGTGGCGGTTCTCCCGGGGGGTGGAGGGCCAGACCAAGGCCTTCCTCGATGGGTTCAACGAGGTGGTCCCGCTCCAGTGGCTCCAATACTTTGACGAGAAGGAGTTAGAGGTGAGTGGCTGTGCTCCTCCACACACGCACATGTTCGGTATGGCACTAGGGTTGGTAGCATGTCTAGTACCGACGTATGAAAGATGGGCCAAACACTCACACTTGTGTGTGTGTGTGTGTGTGTGTGTGTGTGTGTGTGTGTGTGTGTGTGTGTGTGTGTGGTGTGTGTGGTGTGTGTGATGCAGTGGTGTATGTGTGTGTGTTGTGTCTTGATGCAGGTGATGCTGTGTGGCATGCAGGAGGTAGATCTGCAGGACTGGCAGAGGAACACTGTGTATCGCCACTACACTAGAAACAGCAAACAGATCATTTGGTTCTGGCAGGTAATGTAGACGAGGTCTTTCCGTTGGTTGGACCTTGAGGAAGAGCGGGAAAGTTATCCTTAAATTGTACTTTGTCTATCTTCCGCCGGTGGTATGGGATTCCCCTTTATGGTTTTATTACAAGGATGAGGGTATGTTTACTAATGATATAGACTTACATTTATTTTAATAGGGCATAAATATTGACAATGTATCATTTCGCATTAACTAACTAACATTTGACATCATGGGGGCTTTTTAATTGTTAAGCAAGCTTACCTTTTACGTGACTTCCTCTAGTTTACTCAGCCCTTGAGATTTAAGTATCCTAATTAATCTAATCCCCATCCACTTCACACCCATGTCGTCATGGTTGTGTGTGTTTGCGGCGAGGACCGCTCAGCGTGTGTGTCTCTCTGGCGCCCCCTGCAGTTGGTGAAGGAGGTGGACAACGAGGTGCGTCTGAGGCTCATGCAGTTTGTCACGGGGACCTGCAGGCTGCCGCTGGGGGGCTTCGCCGAACTCATGGGTACACACACACACACACACACACACACACACACACACACACACACACACACACACACACACACACACACACACACACACACACACACACACCACACACACACACACACACACACACACACACACACCACAACAAATGAACATTGTTAATTACAAATGTAAATCGTGTTGTGGCTAAATTTGTTAGGGTGTCACCAAATGAAAAGTGTAGAAAATTCTAGTCCTGATCCCTCTTTCTTTTAAGAGGTTGGTTTAGCCCTAACCCAGTATTTTAAACGTCTTATACCCTGTCGATAATTCTTGTGCCGGGTTTTCCTAACCTAGGGAGTAACGGGCCGCAGAAGTTCTGCATCGAGAAGGTGGGGAAGGAAACATGGCTTCCCAGAAGTCACACATGGTGGGTACAACCATAGGTCTACTACATTGCACGCACCCTTGGCCCGCCTCTGTAAAGGAGCAACGAGCAAGGTAACACAAAACCTTTGTGATGCCAGATCCCCGTGATATCAGAACCAGAGAGTTGTATTACAAGGTCGGCTTTCACTTATGAGGAATGTGTTATTTGTATTAAAAATACAATAAATGAACAGTACAGGATGAAGGGAGTCTGGCTGACTACGTGGATCTGGTGCTTCGCCTTGTTGCATTGTGTAGCCATTACCCTCTTCTATATGTATTCTCAAGGCCAGTGTCCTAAACCACTTCCAGCCGGGCTCCGCGGTTCCCCTTCACCCATCCCGTTTGTTTTCCCTCCAGCTTCAACCGGCTGGACCTCCCCCCCTACAAGAGCTTTGAGCAGCTGAAGGAGAAGCTGCTGTTCGCCATCGAGGAAACGGAAGGATTCGGACAGGAGTAGAGCCAACAAGAGCACGGCGGGAGGATGGGGGGAGGCGGGGGGTGCTTCATCACTATCTCCCCCCTCCCTCCCTCTGACTCTGCCTGACCCACACCCCCCTCCCCCCCATGCTGTTTATACAGCCAAGTAAACAAAAAAGGAAGAATTGCACAGATGAATACCAATGTATATAAGCTATTTTGTCATTTTGTTTAAACCAAATCTTAATCCACACTCATTTCTCTGCAGCAATCCCTTTGTCTCCCCCCCCCCCCCCCCCTACGCCCTTCAGAGTAGAGCTAACCCGTCATGAAATATGCAAGCATCTAAGCCCCGCCGTCTTGAGGAGACTAAACCATTGTTTTTTTTAAATCGTTATTAAGGAAACTGAAAGTGTTCTGAAGAGGATTTTATAGCTAAAGCATTTAACTTCTTCTACGGCTCTAGTTCTATAGAGCTTTTAAAAGGCTGATTGTAGTTTCAGAGTGCCTGAGATTTCACCCCGTCATCCCCCCCCCACCGCCTCGTCTTATCACCCTCGCCCACTGACTTTACAAGCAAACAAACCCCCTGATGGACACACGCCACTCATAGCTCACGCTGTTGTGTTCCCACGGTAACACCCGACGACATCATGACTGAATGACTGAATGAAGAGTATTGTCCCCCCTTCGTTTCCTTGACCGCAGTACATCGCAGTACGCAAGGCATGGATCATACTTCCCTTGACCACACACACACACACACACACACACACACACACACACACACCACACACACACACACACACACACACACACACACACACACACACACACACACACACACACACACACACACACACACACACACACACACACACACACACACTCCCCTCTCCCTGTGATTGGATGGCCTTGGAACCCAAGCTGGGACAAAGATCCCCTCCTTGAGAAAAGACAAAAAATGACTCACCTGTAACCTTGGGAAAATTCGTGACTCATCCAAGATGCAGGGTTTAACACGCACACACACAACTGAAACCGTGCCATGTATTTATTTTGCTGCTTGCGACTTGCAGCTGGTTCTTTCTGGGGTGTCTTTGGGTTGCCGGGAGAAACTTAGGCTTTCCAGAGTCGCCGTGGTGACAACAGCAGAGACGCCCCCACCATTTATTCGTTTCTCATACATCACAGTATAGTGACGAATACACCTCAGAGTTTAACGTGTTTCACTTTCCTTTGCACACATGGAGTAGGGCACAAGCTTTGATCATGGGTAGAAATAAATAGCTTTCAAACCGTTTCGCCACAAATCGCCCGTAACGCTTATTTAGAAGCGATGACCGTTGTAAGCCTACAGTCTGAAGGGTCTCTACAGAGGGCAAAGAGGGTCTACATTCAGCATGAAATGTAACCTGGTAACCAAAATAGATAAGCATTTGTAAAAACCTAGATTTTTTTGTTGGTCAACTAGGAAAGAAGCAGTAAACAATTTGGCCAATCCCTTTAATATATTTCCGCATAGAAACGCGCTGCCGTGCAAGACTTTGGCTAAGGAACGCGCAATAAGCTAATAAGTGTAACCCAAATGTCTATTAGAAAACTGCACACCTTGTTTCTGTTCTGCCTTTAAATGTATGTATTTAACAGTTTGGAGTGCAATCGCGCCATCAGTTTATTTATTTTATAGTGACCTTCAGCAGTATGACATTGAATGCAGGGGGTGCTTCACATAAGTGTTGTCATTAACCATAACCGCTTTATAGGCCTACATACAACGCCTGGGTTCATTGTGCTAATACAGTAAGCAGTTTGGGATTAGGATTGTGGAAATCGATGTGAACCGCTGGAAATCGATGTGAACCGCTGGAAAGTGTAGTTAGAACTGGTATAGCAGCATTTGAACAAACATTGGAGAATTACCATTCAAAACTTCTGTGTGATGCAAGTTGTCATGGGTAGCCTGCATACATCTGCAATGTTAATGTTGAAACATTTACACTGGCCATTTGACACAATCATTTATTTCCGTAATGCACAAAAGGCAACATGTATACTAAGAAATGGACACGAATGCAAACATAAAGTGAGTGTTTACGAACAACATATTTTTGCCGCTTGGATTGTAAAATGGCCCTTAAAACATATGTTACAGATTGTAGATGTTGAAATTAAATGAATGACTCATACAGTATACATGAATGTCCCTTCTAAATCAGCTCCGAACTGTATTCTAGCTGAACTAAAATCCTTTTCCACATTTCTCCTTGATTCAGATTTTTTTTTACAGAAGAGATAATGTAGCCAAATTCAGTTCGACAACGACCAATGTTTGTTTAAAAAAAAAAACTTGGGCTGTCCGTCTTTATCTTCAAACGTCCCCCCTCTGCTTCGTCATCCCATTTTTATGTTTGTTTTTTGTTTTCAGGTGACATTTTCACAGTTATTAATGTGAATTATACACGTGTATAAATAGTGTTGGAAGAAAACTGGTGCTTCATGTCGAATGTCTGAAGGCAAGGCAAGCGAAACCACTGTGTGCGTGCGTGTGAGTGTCCCTGTTAAAAACGTTTTGTCTCACAGGAGTAGCCCATGTCAAAATAAATATATGCCTTGTATATAACATTTCATTGATCCCGCTGGTCGAAGCTGACCGCAGGGACTGCAGGAAAAAAGAGGAATTATTACCGACAAAAGGAGATTTAAAAAATAAAAAAAAGATCGTGTAACGCTGTGCTTCCTTCTGAACTACAAAATCCCCTATCAGAGGAAGGAAATCAAACTGTGTATATGAGTATTCATTGTACAGAGAACATTTTAAGAAATTAAAGTAATTAGTTATTGTAATTAATCACGCGGAACCGATGTTTCATTAATGAAAAATCTTAAAAGCCTTTTTTAATTATTATTCAATAACCTACATTCTCAGACGTGGAGGTTTTCGTATCAGGTTGCCTTGAGGTGACCCGGCACCCTGGGGAGCACGGAGCACACACACCCTATGCCTACTCGTAATCTAGCTGTCGAACCAAAATGTGATGAGAGGCCGTTGAAAAACTGAAGGTGGGGTTAATCGGGGGGGAGTGCTGCTGTGACTTATCGAGGCAATCTGAAACGCAAAACAACCCCAAACGTAACATATCGCGTGTAGATACACACTGTAACCATCAACTACACTGTATGGAAAGATGATAGAGTGGAGTCGTTGCGTAATATAGCCTACCCCCCACCCTTTAACCGCGTTTCAAATGAAGAGATCGATGTATGAGCCAAATAGCTGAATGAACCCCTCCGATGACCTCCAATGATGTTATGTCGTTAAGAATCACAGGGAACTCGATTCCTTCTGCTCAGGAGTCAAAAGGAACAATTTTTATTCTGTTCTTGAAGCAAAGTAAAAACAATAGATTTCCTTTTTGATTATTTTTTTTTGTTTTGGTTGGATCTTGCCTGTGGAAATGGAACCATATTTAATAAATATATCTGACCACCTTTACGGAAGGTTGACTTTGTCTTTATTCGGATTTCTCATTGGATGCGTGTTTCTTTGTAGATTGACAGGTTTATGCATTGAAGTGGAGACAGATACGGACGTAGCCTTTTGACACTATAGCCTATTTCTGCTAGCGTTGCCCATGATTAACGAATTTTCTCTTCCAGGAAAAAAAAAATATTTCTTTAGATTTTCTGTTATCAAAAGGGTCAAATAACATTATCAGCTCCTATCACATTATTTCACTACTCATTGTTACAAATGCAATAAATTAATATTAAGAAAGCGGGGGCTCGAAGTAAAGCCTACGAAGATCAGGGTGAGATATTTGTCCCTCAGCCCAGCCGTTTGAGGAGCTGTACAGCTTCTTGATGGACCTGTGGAGAAGTGCATGTATTCATCTTCAGCCACAAAACAACATATAATTCCCTCAAGGTATTTGGACTCGACTCATAAATTATCGAAATTGTTGGCAAATAGTTGAGCAGTAAAATCAGGGGTTATTTGGGGATGTGTTTGTAAAGAATTCATAATTGTCTGAATGAAACACTTATACAGACATTAAAAATAAATAGCTAGGATTTAATAGCTAGTATTTTCCTTTTCAACTCTACCTTTCCCAATTCAAGAATAAGTGTTGTTTTCTAGGGTCCCATCCCATTGGGTATGGCCGAGGCCTACCTCTTTGTCCTCTGTGGTGATGGGCCGGTAGTCTCTGGCCTTGGTCAGCCACAGGTGGGCGTTCTCCTTGTCCTTCAGGGCCAGGTAGGTCTTCCCCAGCATCAGCAGATTCTTACTGTAGAAGCCCGGTTTCACTGAGGGGGAAAACACAGCACTTGGGATGAGCCGGTCAATGATGTGGCAAAGTTCGGATCCAAACCCCACTTTGTTATTTCAATTGGTGTGTTTGATGCCGCTCCTCTTTTACCTTCTTCTGCTTTCAAGAAGAACTCCAGAGCCTAATGGAGCCAGTAAAATATGACTTATTCCTGTTCATATTGTAAAGAGCTGCTCTCATGTGTTCTTGTAGCTCTTTTAAACATTTGTATTTGTAATCGGGCTAAGGAGTGCTGACTGCTCACCTCTTCGTACGAGGACGTTGGGGGCGTCCCGAAAATCACGGTCGCCAATTTCCGGAGGGACCATGACAACTCGGCAAAAGAGAAGCACCTTTTGGACGAGCAGGGGCGCTGGTGTTTACTGTTTGACCAATTTCAAGCCTCAAGTGCAAAGTTCTCCAATAACTGGATTCACTTTTAATGGTGCACAACATGTCAGACAGACCCGAGGACATTAAAACAGACTCACCAGTATCCTAATATGTATACTGTGGTAGGATCATTGGGATTGAGCTCCTTAGCTCTCTGCAAAGTGAGGACGGATAAATATTTCTAAGGCATTACAAACATGAGTATTTTACTGGAACAACCTATGTGTATGTTGGAACACCCTTGGAACACCCTATGTATTTATATTAGTGCTGTCAGTTAAACACGTTATTAACGGCGTTAACGCAAACCAATTTTAACAGCAGTAATTTTGTTATCGCGCGATTAACGCAATTATTATTTTTCTTTTCTTTTTTTTTCATTGGCTCAACAAAGCAGCAGTAGCCTGACTGCTATGTTCAAGGCAGTTTGTTTGTATGTTCATTGTTTAATTGCACTATAGGCTTTTTTTTGTATCGTCCATGTTATCAAAAAAAAACATTTGCACAAGGCAAGCCGATGCACTTCTCCATGTTGATAAGAGGATTAAAATGGGAAAAATTAACGGGACAAAGAAATCAAGGAATATTTAGCATAGAAAAGAAATTGAGATTAATCGTGAGTTAACTATGACATTAATGTGATTAATCGCAAATAATTAAATATTTTAATCGCTTGACAGCACTAATTTATATAGATACACATGGTTATTATTCGACACAGCAGCAAATGACTGTTTACCTCCAGATGCTTCCGGATGACAAGGGACTTCTCCAGCTTGTGTTTGGTTCCCATGTAGTCCCCTAAATCACTGAGGAGGATACCATACCACTGTGAGAGGGAGAAAATGAGGATGAAACGTGTGTGTGGTTTAGCATCTTCCATAGTAACTAGTATCCTAGTAGGCAAAGTCAAACGCATCGGAATCAAAAGCGCCAGCTCATTGAGTTTTATAACACAAGGGCAGAGAGGCCATTCGATAAGGTTTGTTTACGTTATACAATATTCCCATTATTTTGATCTTATTTTCTGGTATTTTCCAGGACATCAACCAACCAAAACCTTTCTGTGCTCAGTTGTGCATATTCCCCGTATTGCTGCCACATGGTCAGTGGCAGCAACCCTATTCTATTGCATGTGTACTGTGATACATTTTCATTCACAGATAACCAAATTCATTGAGGTGTATTATAACCTAGGATATACAAGCATTTAACGTCAATCTATTTGCAAATAGGTTTTTTTGAAAAGTCTTTTTATATTTAATTTATTTATTTTCAGGAAGCTGAAAAGAACAATGATATAGATTGAACGCCTGGATTTGGAACTAAGCTGCTTTAGGCTTGGAAGGTTTCAGTGACCACCAGAAAGGGGCCAGCTCCTGGAGTTACTGCGAAAGCCCTCATGAAACACCCTGAAGCATGGGTAGGATGTTAAACTAGCTTTACCCAACTTTGCAATTTTCCATGACGTGTTTCAGGAAACACTTAACATTTGAACATTTATCAATGACTGGACAACTACTTTTTAATATCAAGGTTTTCCAGGATACATTATATGACTGAATTTGGTATACTTTTTGATTTTGACTCTGAAACACCTTTGCCTGTGTCAATATGTAGTTATACATCTATTGCTCTTAGTAGAATAGACAAACCTACACCACCTAGTCAAGTACTGGTTTTTTTGTCTCTAGTATTATGAACCCACCAACCGAGTGAGGTGAGCATAATCTTTGAATTAATAATGGTAATAATAACTAATGTGAGTACACAGAGGTGATGGGGTGAACTTTACTTACTTTGTGCGACGCAAAGCATGCATCGTCTTTCTCAAGGGCCTTCTCGGCGTAGCCAAAGGCCTCGTACACCAGCGCCTTCTTCTGGTCGGCGGGCACGCCCTGTACCATGGCCCGGTCCCGCGTGGCCCGCGCCAGCCTCCATAAGAACTCTACGTCATTGCTGAAACCACACAGGTTTAGACACGTGTGTGATGCTATTCAGACCTGTGATTCATACCACTGTCCGATTCTTGGGTGTCATGACTGCAACGCATACGCGTGATGTGATATACACAAATTCAACATGTCACTGGATTAAGACTGAGGCTGCTCTAAAAAAAACAGCACTGAAAGGTTAGGAAGAATCAGAGTCGAAAGGCGGGTTGATTTTGTTTAAGCTGTGGGATGTGATAACCTGATCCCAATACATTAACAGATATCTAGGCCTTAATGCCTTAACCTTTTCAACGGCAGATCATTTTAAGAGCATATTATAAACAATTCAGTAAGATATTAACCTGTTGTTATACTGTTGTAGAAGTTGATAAAGCTTTTCTGTCTCTGCACAACTGTGGAGGTAGTCAGCCTGCTCAATAATCTCGTCTTCTGCTGTAAAATAGAAAAGCACATAGTATTTGTTCAGAATGAATGTGTTATGTAATATTTGGATGGATGGATGGATGGATAGACAAATCACCTTTTTCTAAAGCAAAGACCACTGCTGCACTATGAATTCCTCTGTAAGCTTCATGGCCCAGGTAACACACTGTAGGTAGTCCTAGGCAGAACGCTACTCTCCCACTCTGTAGAGAAAGAGACAGTCAGCTCAGGTTACCAGGTGCATCTATTAATTAACAGGTAGGGCCTACACATGACAATTGTCATGCCACTGTTTGTTCAGGATGGCATCCTTTTAAGTTTCCTTAAGTATCACTTTACCTCAGTAACGTGGGGTTATGATGGGTAATAAGTTACAGTCCTATCAATGCTTGCTCTTTCACCTACATCGCATTTAAATCATACCGATAATTCCAAGGTCAAAACACGATGATCTAACCCTTAAGAACTAAATTACGGTTCGATGCAACTAACCATAAGTCATCAACTTCCATTGAATAGCAGTATAAATCATTATTTACAATTAAAAATACGTTTGTTCTCCTCGCCGTTGTCCAAATAAACGATGCAACTCCCCTCCTCCTGATGATCGGGTAGCCAGACAGCAAACTCCTTGTTAAAAACCGCATTAGTAATGTCCCTGTCATGCTGGCAGATGTCTACAAAGTATGCCTACTGCTGAGTGCTGAACGATAAATAGACGGATACTTGTTTAAAAAAAAAAAATAGGAGAGCATTCAAGATTGCAACGCACTGATAATGTTGCAAAACCGTAAAGCTGTTTTGCCATATGATCTTTGACCTATGAACAATTCATTTGAATTGGTAAACTATAATTAATCGTTAACTAAATAAATATAATAAAAAAAAATGCAATTTAGTGGCGGTTATTCCGTTTCAACTTGTCATGTCAACTTGTTCCGTTTTACGTGACTGCTATTGAATGCAACTCAATAGCGCCCGCTATGTGTTTGCTGTCGATATGAAACAGAATATGAGCATAATAGTTCCGGAATCATTTTAGATTGGTACGTTATTTTAACGACTGATAAATGATGATATAATTCACTTAATCCACACTCGGACATTAATTCAATGGATTTGGGTTTTGTGTTAAAGTTTACATAATGTAGGGCCAATTTGGGCGTTGTATACATTCCACAACCTCAGTGAGGGAAACGCCCACTGCTGTCAGGTTGCATCTGACCAGCGTGAACAGCAGCAAGTAGCGACACTTTTGTATTGCTTATGTAAAATTGCCTGTTCTAATATTGAAATATCAGTAGGGTATACTTATATTGTAGTGTTAGCTTAGATAGTATTCAGTTCTCATCAATTATGACAACTGCCTTCTCTAATCAGTGAGAAGTTTCTGTTGGGGCGGCGGCGGAGTGTTTTTTTTTTTTGCGTCTAAAAAGCTGCAATGGCTACCGGTGGGCCAGTGCCCGTGGTTCCTCTCCAATGTGTGACCAAGGTGCAGCTGACAATCTCTTGTGAGAATCTAATGGACATGGATGTGTTCTCCAAGTCTGATCCACTCTGTGCGTTGTACATCGAATCAGGAACTGGCTGGTATGAGGTGTGTAGTTGCTGCAGTACACATATGCTTAATTGAAACCCTGCATGATTGCAAACATTATTGCAAAGTTAAGTTCAACCATAGGCCTACTCCATGCGCTCAGAATAGATTATGGGGGGAGAGCCGTCAGACATCATTTAAGTGGATCAGTGTAGTTTAATTAAAACACATTTTCAACATTATTATCCATTATCTATAAAGCGGCACATATATTCAGTTGTGTTGTGCAGCATTCTATGATTTCAGGTGAAAAACAACAGTCTTACATCTCTCAAAAAGTTAATGTATATTAATCATTAATTTCTGCACATTCAAATGCTTTTTGTATATCTGTGCAATGATTCTCCAACCCCCCCCCCCCAGTTCGGTCGCACAGAGATGGTTCTGAACTGCCTTAATCCAAGGTTCTCCAAGAAGTTTAAAATTGACTACTTCTTTGAGACGCTTCAAAAGTTGAAGTTCTGCGTGTATGACATCGACAACGACACGTATGACCTGGGAGATGACGACTTCCTTGGAGAGCTGGAGTGCACTTTAGGCCAAGTGAGTCTACACTCACCTCATTTAGCAACTTTAGACACTTGTTTCCAACGCGACTTGCATGATACAGATGAATGTTGCATGCTAAGTGCCTACAGTTGTGTCCTGAATGTCCTGCTTTGTTTAGGGTTTGCGCTCGGATATGTATTGTGTGCTTTCATATGTGGCCATTTTGTGCTGTGCTATAGTTAGTAATAGTTCCCTGTATCCTCAAGTAATTTTGATGTTCCTTCAGATTGTGTCGTGTAGAAGGATGACTCGCCCTCTTCTGCTAAAGGACAGGAGGACAGCCGGGAAGGGAACCATCACAGTAAACTTCCTCAGTCATGTTGTTATTGTCGTAGTTATGCACACACGGAAGGCCATCAGAAAGAATGGAATTTCTCCTCTATGATACTCAGGGCTATTTCAGAACGTTCAACGAAGTTCGAGTTTACTTTTGTACAATGGAACATTCGTGGTAAACTTACAATAATATTACTTATTTGCTGCTTCAATTTCGATAGCGACAAAGTATATAGAAAGATCAGTCAAATAATGAATATCACTTTTTTCTACATGTGACTGGCTCTATAGTTATATATCTATAACTAGCATTAATCGTATCACTCTCGGCTATAGGATTAGTGGTCTAATAACCTGAACTTTATTTAATATAACGAGGAACAAATGATGAAATATTTTTCTTCCAAAGATCTGCGCTGAGGAGATTCAGGACAACAGGGTGGCTCATTTTGAAGTTTCAGCTCGGAAGCTGGACAAAAAGGTACAGCAAACGCACCTCCACGATATTATAGCTCTTCATCCAACACAGACCCTGTACCTCTTCCTCGTGAGAAGGCCAGGTGTGCACAAAGTTAAAAGGCATTCAGACTCTTACTGGGATTCAGAGACACCGCCTTACCATTAGGGATGGGCAACGATCGTCGAATAGTCGGAGTCACGTAGAATATCGAATAATAAATATGACTGTCGTTATAGCGGCTCTTCTCAATGCTGTTGAACGCTCCGTTGACTTGCATGGGCCTTCACAACTTCCAGGGGTGAATGGCGTCCTCGGTTGCTAAACGACGTCAACGTCTTTGGGGGACTATTTCTCTGCTGATCACTAGGAATGCTAGTAACAGATAAATTGTAAAAAGACACACCGTGTGAAGTTATATTTTTGACGTGTCTAGTTCACCGTCATGCAGGCTGTGTTCAGTAAAATAAATAAATAAATAGCGATCCGTTTTCGGCGCATGTAGGTCTATCTGCCTAAGCCCACGTTGAAATAATTTTGATCTTGAATGTTGGCGCAGTTGTTGAAATAAACAGATTGATTTCATACAGTCATAAAAGCCTCTCCCTGTGTCATTGTGTGTGCGTGTATCCGAGGTGCGTGCGTGCTTAGGGGTTCTTGATTGAGAGATTTTCGAATATTATTGGAATATTTCTCAGCGAATATCGACATAGTATTTTTGCCAGAAATGCACATCCCTACTTCCCATCCCAACAGACATAGTTTGTCCCCGTTTTCAGACGGGCTATAATGATATGTGTCTCTTTGGTTCATGTGAAATTATTTTATTGCAGTATTTGTGGTGGTCCGACCCTTTCCTGGAATTCCACAAGCAGACAGAAGCTGGGTGGCAGCTGGCCCACAGAACAGAGGTACATCACACAGCATAACAATTCTTCCACCGCTTCCATCTTATGGTCTTACAGCGGTCTTACTACCCACAGCAGTCTGTTATTGAACTGCCTCCTAACGGCTTGTGTCGCCCAGGTGGTGAAAAACAACCTGAATCCAACATGGAGGCCCTTCCGTATCACTGTGCAGTCACTCTGTGGAGGCGACGTGGAGAAACCCATCCGAGTACACACACACACACACACACACACACACACACACACACACACACACACACACACACACACACACACACACACACACACACACACACACACACACACACACACACACACACACTAACTAATGTAATGATTACATTCTTTGTATTAACCTTGCACGTTGCTCCCTTAATCTTCATTAACAGTGTGATGTGTGCTGTTTCTTTTCTTTAGCTTTTCTTTACATTTTCTAACTTGTGTGTGTGGCTCAGTTAACAGCCCATCCCAGTCTGGAAACAGCTTTGTGACGAAGGTATGCTTGTGGCCTCCGGCCTGAGTTTCATGGCAGTGCATCACGAAGGTGTGAAAATCTCTCACTCACTCACTCACTCACTCACTCTCACTCACTCACTCACTCACTCACTCACTCACTCTCACTCACCACTCACTCACTCACTCACTCACTCACTCACTCACTCACTCACTCACTCACTCACTCACTCACACAAACACACACTCACAGTCTGTCTCTCTCACACACACAGTCTGTCTCTCTCACACACACAGTCTGTCTCTCTCACACACACACAGTCTGTCTGTGGCACTCCTAAGTAATGTGTGGTCGGTGCACCATTTAATGCATGTTTTTTTGTTTTTAATGCACGTCTGTCTGTGTGTGTACCTCTGACATGTGTGAGGAGACTAGAAGACATTGTGGTCTGTGTGTCCTTTTCCGCCCCAGGTGGACTGTTACGACCACTACACAAACGGCGCCCACAGCATTATCGGATCCTTTGTGACCACCCTGTCACAGTTGGAAGCCGGCACATACACATCTCCGGTGGGAATTGTGTGCGTTTGTGTGTGCACTTATTTGTGTGTTGTGTTTCGTCAAAATGTATATATTTTTTCCTGATCTTCTTTTCAGGCTGAGTTTGCGTGTGTGAACAGGAAAAAGTCTGAGAGGAAGCCAGGCTACAAGAACTCTGGTGTCATTTGCATCAAGAGATGTGAGGTATATGTCATATCATGTTTATAATAAGCCTGCTTGGCTTAGGGTTAAGGTCACAAGTCACAAATTTGTTTAAGAAAAGTGACAACTGAGTCAGTCTAAATGTATTAGTTTTTCTAAGTCGCTTTGGTACATTTCTCTGATCAGAATTGAAATTTGCAAAACAGTAAGTGCATTTCTCAAAACAATTCGTACAAATAGCAAAACACCCTGGATTTCATGCAAAAGCAAGTCTCTTGCTCAAAATCCTTAGTTTGTTTCTCAAAAGTAAATATCTGTGTCAATGAACATTTCATTGTCATCAAAATGACAAGTCCTTGTGTCATTGTGAACGGATAAGACAGTCAAATTGCTTAGTCATGTTGTCAATATAACAGTGTACTCTGAAGGGATGTGCTGATGTAAACCATGGCTATATTTTTGGAGACAATTATTGTAAATTGTAAGTTACACCTTAGTGTATGTGGGAGATTGGTTGCAAGAGACTGGACAAGATTCACACTTAGGCTTTGACTGTTTGTACTGTAATTTCTTGACAGACCATGTCATTGCTAGAAATGTGAACATAGGAAAATCTCCTTAGGGTAAACTGTACATGCATTGCTGTAGGAATTACAGTGCAGTCATCCTACACCTTCGGACGTTCCTGTCTGTTGGGCCACAAATTGAATGTAACATTGTGTTGTGCTCCAGCTATATCTATACTTGCCAGTTCATGGTTCAGGAGATACCCCTTTGAGCTATTCCAGTAAACTGGTTGATCGTTGGTTGATCTAACACTTCACACATTTCCCTTCTTTAGAGAAAGTCAAGATTCACCTGGTAGCAATTTACCAATTCAGGACAGATTTAGAAAAAAGTCTTAAGGGAATTGTATAGAAATATGCTTGACATATTATGACAACTTGTTCAACCATTTTGCATGTAAAGACTTATGCAATGAACTAAATGTTGTGGGGGTGAGACTATTCAATAGAGACCCATTACAATGCATTTTGATCAACATGACATAAGCAATTGATAATGTAGGAAAGAGCGGAGAATTGTACATAATCATTTGCTACTTGTTCAAAGAAATGAGAAGTGAACATTGAACAGGTAGTTTTGAGAATTTCAATTCTGATCTGAGAAAAGTACCAAAGCGACTTAGAAAAACTGTAATATATGGTCTACATCATCGTCATCCACAATCTGCGGAGTCAAATTAGCTGATTGCTACCGCCCTCAATGAAATGTCAATATAAGCCATCTGATACGTTATCTGAAATGAATGGTGTATGTAAGATTAAAAGCTTTGTTTCAACGTTCAGGTGGTGAAGGAGTACACCTTCTTGAATTACATCATGGGGGGCTGCCAACTCAACTTCACGGTGGGTTGGCAGACAAGCCATGCATTTAAATGATCAGTGCGATGTGCACCTTGTCTTGTCTGTAAGTTTTCCTGATTCATATGTGGATCCTTATCCACCCGTCTGCTCCAGATAGCCATAGACTTCACAGCCTCGAACGGGGACCCGCGGAGCCCCCAGTCCCTCCACTTCATCGACCCTCAGGGCTACAACGAGTACCTGGCCGCTATCTGGGCCGTGGGCTCTGTGATCCAGGACTACGACAGGTGAGCCGCAGTGGGACAGGAAACATTGGCATTCTCCGTTTCCCTATTTACCAACAACCCATCCTCTATGTTGGGTCCTAATGTTTCCAGAGGAATGTGAACAATAGTCATCATTATCTTTGGGAGTCAATTAATGTGGCTGTTAATGTGAAAATGTTAAACTTTAAATTAAGTTATGAAATACAAGCAGTAATTAACTTAAAATAACTGAACTCTTTCCTACCTGTGCAGTACCAAAACCTTTCCCGCCTTCGGGTTCGGAGCCATTGTGCCTCCCACTGGGACGGTATGTCCAAGCCATCGCAAATTAGTTGTAGCATGTGATCTTTAATCTCTTTACCAAATCTTCCAGTAGTTACCAGTAGGAGGGACAAGGGAACAACACTAGGAGAGATATAGTTAGTAGTCACGTCACCTCAAAATCTCATTCATCATTTGTGGGCATCCACTACGTCCCAACTCGTATGAGTCGCCAACAATGTCGCTATCGGTTTGACTCCTCTATCCATCATTCATTCAAAAAATAACTCAGTGTGTCAGTGCATATTTCTCAATATTCCTTAGAGAATTAAACATTATATATTTCCTCTTCATTCGCGCATAGACCAAATCGATTTTTTAAAGATCATGGGTTGATTGAGCCAAGGTTTTTAAAATAGAGTAATTGTTTCACAGTAAGGTTAGATTATATAATACTACATCGATTCTTTTTCCACAGGTGTCCCATGAGTTCCCGATAAACTTTACCCCAGATTATCCATTCTGTCACGGTAGGTCCAAATCTTACTTTCCAAAAGTTGTATTTACCTGTGTGCACTGATCCAACAGTCTTTATCTCTGTGGAAATGCGACCCATGTTGTATATGCTTACCATGAATATTTGTGTGTTTCCATGTCCAGGCATCGAAGGGGTGGTGTCTGCCTACCAGCAGTGTCTGCCTCAGGTGAAGCTCTACGGACCCACCTGCTTCGCCCCCATCATCAACCACGTGGCCTGCTTCGCCAGACAGGCCATGCAGCAGAACACGGCCTCGGTGAGATAGCGTCCTAGCTGGCGCTTACCTGACCCCCTACCTGGAGCAGCTATCTGGACCACCAGCTGAACTGGCTGCACTCATCGTAGCTCATCTTGTCAATTTAGTATAGAGAGATCCATCTTAATGTGGTTTTAAGGTAGTTACAGTCAGACAGATGTGACTAGTGTATTAGAATGAGCTGAGCGACTGTTAATCAGATACACCTGTCGGAAACAGACTACATTGAAACACCTATTTGGATCATCTAATCATTTTTTATCCCTTGTAAAGTCGTGAACAGAATTATTTTATTTTCTGCAGGATATCGGATGTTAGACAAGCCAAGCATTGCACTTTGCCCGATCCCTGACGCGTCCTCTTATATTCATTCTGTGTTTACCTGTCCACCTGTGTGTGTTGCCCTGCCCCAACAACATTCCTGCCCCAACAACATTCCTGTCCCCACAGCAATACTTTGTGCTGCTCATCATCACCGACGGCGTGATCACGGATATGGACCAGACACTAACTGCCGTGGTCAACGCCTCCCGCCTCCCCATGTCCATCATCATCATCGGGGTGGGCGCGGCCGACTTCGGCGCCATGGAGTTCCTGGACAGCGACGACAAACTGCTGCGGTCGTCGCGGGGCGACGTGGCCTTCCGCGACATCGTCCAGTTCGTGCCTTTCAGGGCATTCAAGGTGAGCGCCGGTATTAAGATTGGACAATAAATCATTATTAAATCATTCATAAATAAATGAAGAGCAAAAAAAATAAATGTATATAAATTGGTGGGTAAGATAATAAATAAAGGTTTACCTCGTCTGGTTATTCGTGTGCGCTCTTTCCTCGCAGGCAAACAGCATTGCTCTAGCACAGAGTGTTCTGGCAGAGTTGCCCGACCAAGTGGGCTGCTTTTTCAACTACTTCAAACTGAAGCCTCCCAATGAAGACTCCAGTCGAGCAAGCACTCTATAGAGAAGGTATGAACCAGCTCTGAAGGGCTCCAGATGAGTGCTCGTACTTGACTCGTAGGCTGTGGTTGAAACTGGCTTGTACCTGTGGCTGACCTATATAGGGCTGCTGGCACAGTGGAAATTGCTGGCTTGTGACACAGTAGCTATAGTGGCCTTGATAAGCGGTGTGTGTTGTCTACTCAGTGCCCACACTGTGAGATATTTGCTTTGTTCAGCTTAGTCTCCTCACCTGTGTTGATTATTTTAGTTGTCCTTATTTTGGTAGTAAGCTTTGCACACAATTTTGGTTCATACATGCTTTTTGAAGAGCCTCTATTGTATTATATTGGTTCTCATGTATATCTATATACTGTATAGGTATTATCAGATGGCATCTTGTTTTATTTTATCCTTTAACAGGAATTCCCTTGCAATGTGCTACTGGTCAAGACTCAAATCAAAGTAAAAGGACAAACCAGACCACAAGACAACCAGTGGCCCCTGGGACTCGTGCATGGTTAGTTGAAAGCGTTATCTCTTGGAACATTCAGGATGTTCATATGTATATGCATTACCAACAGATGACAATCAACATGGAATGAATTAAAGGATAGGAACTGCAGGCTTATATAACTGCCTTGACATTAAGGTTGTTTTTAATAATTCTATTCAGAATTATAGTGTTAAAAACAACATTTCAATCTACTGTGTGTGCCTGTATGCTTCATATATTTCTTTATAACTGTTTTAGATTGCTTTATGTCACTCATCTTCTAAGAATAAAATTGTAAACGCAGAATTCACTTGAATGTCTCTTATGCTCCCTTGTCAGTTGTTGCTACTGTAATGTGACTAGCAGTCTATCAAACCATGCTGCCCTATCAAAAAATGCTACCTTACGTATTCGGTAGCATTTTTAATGGTTGGGCCAATTGCCTATCAAAAGATGCACCCACTGCAGAATCAAGTTGTTTTACAGTAATACTGTAAAACAACAGTAGTGGACACACACCATGGACACTGTAAGAATATGGGGAGTATATGTTTATGCTGTATTATAACATCTTTATTGAAAATGTCAGGGCTACAGTGTGGGCAATGTATGTAATGTAAAAAATATATTCGTAGCATTTTAAGAAAAAGCATCAATAATATTCATTTAAACTAAATAAATAACTTCAACAAGAAAAGTGTAGCTAAGGTATTATTAAAACATATTTGTGAATTTGATTCTGTATGCGTGTGTTTATACTGCATATGCAATAGAGAATAATTATTCAAAAGATAATAATAATGATAATTAATTAAAGATCTTAAATCTTCATTTTCCTTTTAGGCATTTCTTCCAGAAATATAGAGCGCTCCTGTCATGGCCATATTGGTCACACTCAAAATTTGCTCATCTAATGCACAATTCACACTGCACCTACCAAAAAACAATAAAAAGAGCATTTGGTACACCAAAAAATCTACAATGAGATAAATGTTATGGTTATACATATTTTATGTTATACTTTACCGTTTCAATTATGCTGTCATCTGCATTTTTTTGAGCAAAGGAGAACACCACACAGTTGTCCTCTGCATTCCCTAGAAACAATGTTTTTCAAAAGCTTAAACTGTGGCAACTCGAATCATTATGTGTGAGTAAATAAATCATTGTACAAACATGGTACATGTTATGGTAAAAAGATAAATTTCACAGAAGACTGACCAAAATACCCAACAATAGTGTAATCAATAGTTATGTTTAATAATGTAAAAAGTAACATTGCTTTGTAGTACATGACCCACACAGACTAATCACCTTATGTGACTGAGGTGATGGAATTTGCATTGATTTTGACTAAAACTATTTTAATGGCAATGCTTCATGCATTGTTTGATGCCACTGACCTTTGGACTGAAGCTACATGCAACCGTGCATGCCAGGCTCGATTTTAGTTTCCTTCCTTTCCCTCTTCACCTTGAACCAAAGCACATCCTCTCCAATATCAGACAGTGTATTTTGGTTCTTCTTCTGTACACGTTTAGCATATGCCTGCTTCCGTTTGTCCTGAGACTTTGAGATGTTTTCCGCAGTTCTTTTTTTCACACACTCCATCGACTTTATTTTTTCATCCAAAAATGAATGATAGGTCCTCTCCTCGGGCAAATTTATGGTGAAAAGCTGAAATGACAAACAGGTGTGAAAAAATAGTAACTTCATTCCAAGTATTTAACAGTTTAATGGCTAATCAAAAACAGTTTCAACCTGTTATGTGCAATTTATGTTTATGGATGGAAGAAAATGTACTAATCGTATCATCAGCCATCATGCTAATTTTTTTAAGGACTCCTGAAACTGACCGGCATGTCAACAGGAACCTCAGATGGGAAAACAGCCTCTCTCCCATACATCATCAGGAAAGGACTGTGTTTGGTGGTGGTCTGCATCTTTGACCTTAATGAAAACAACGTAGCTTCCAAGAAGACATCCCAGTTGTTCTGCTTGTCGTTGACCAATTTTGTGAGAGCTCTAAGACGTAAAATAAGAAACACAAGATAAACAAATTAAATTACGCCTGTCTCACAAATAGTTCAAAATGCCTGGCCCAACGATGCACTACATCACATATTGATATGAAATACATATCAATAGTGATTGAATAGTAATAGATTTAATTTGTGAATATATTTATATGGTTAAAAGCAACACAGTTCCGTTTCGGGAAATCCGAGTGGAACGAAACAAAAAGTTTGAAATAAACTTGCTGCTCTATGTTGTGGTTTGTCTTCACATCCAGACCATTGGTTTGGGGATGATAAGCAGCTGTCACACTTCTTTCAATAGCCAACATATTGCAGAGGCTGGTGTTGAGCTGAAATAAAAAGAGTTACAGGTAAAAAAAAATTCAAAACAGAAAGGAATTATTCCTGAATTGTATTTACTACAAACAACTTTTTAAAATGCACATACTTCATTAACAAATTCTCTTCCCTGGCCCGATAGGATTCGTTTTGGGACAACCATGTCTATAAATAATAGAGCAGATGTGGCGTCCCACTTCGGCTGCGGTTTTAGTCTTTAATGGGAAAGCCTCAACCCATTTCGAAAAGTAATCTGTGGCTGTAAAAATATACTGGAAGCCATCCACAGTTTTTGGGAGAGGTCCTATCAGGTCAATGCCAACGAGATCCCAGACAGCAGACACCTACCAAGGTAAAACAAATACAATTATTTTTACATTCTCAATACTTCTTTATTAATAGCTGTTGGATGCAATGAAGACACCACTGTACACATTTACCTGTATACTCCGTAATGGCTGTGCAGCAGTCGAAGGTCTTCCAACCTGGCATTTATCACATTCCAAGACCTTTAAGAAAGTAGTTGTTAATAAAACATAAAAAATAAGAAACACAACATTAACTCAAAAACATTGCCTACCCAGTTGTTAATGTCCACGGACATGCCAAGCCAGTAAAATCTGGAGGACATTGCAGTCCGCGTTTTCAGGATGCCCGAATGGCCCCCAATTGGAGAGGAGTGAAATTCTGTGAAGAGTTTTCTTGCATCCTCTTTGGATTTAATGGCTCTTCTGCCTCTAACGTAGAGCTCTCCTTCTGCAGTAAACATTCATTAAAGAACTTTAATCATTAAAGAGCAATCTTACCAAGACACTATCAACATTTTAATGTACTTTGGAAACTCACCCTTTAACGTGAATTTTGAAGCGTACCTCCTCAGGTTTAATTTCTGGGACTTATCATACCCAGCCGGGAATGTTCCGTGAGAAAGCAGGTCAAATAATTGGTCCCACCTTTTGTCCATCGCTTAACAAAAAAGGGATAACACACAAGTATTTACAATTGATATAACACACGATACATATCTTTTTATAACACGACAAGATGTCGCCGCCTCCCTCCCCCACCACCGAAACATTCTCTGCTCCCAGTCCCCTAAAGATAACCCATATATAATCTTATTTCTGCATTTAGCAGCAAAGCTAGTTGGTACATGCACATATTGATACGCTTACCGGTCAAAAGGCGCAGTTAAAAACACGTTTTAAAGAAATACTCACCATCAGCCAAAATAATAGTATTGATGGATGCGCACGCATGATCATTGTTGTCGACGCGCATGCGCAGACAACTACGTCGCACAATTTGATAGGTAGCATAAATTGGCTGAAGTTTTCAATAAAACGGTATCAAAATCATCTCATCTCATGCCCCCCATATTCTTACAGTGTACATTGGGTAAATAGTAGAGAAAAATTGCACAAGTGATACTGCAGTGGAACCATCGTTTGATAGAGGCAATTGGTCTACAGATCAAATACGCAATCAAACAAATAAAATAGCACTTTTTTATAGGGTAGCATGATTTTATAGACTGCTATCGAGTCGCGCTACGGTAGCAAAATATGACAAGGGAGCATAATCTGGCAGAACACAAATTGTCAGAACACTGGCACTACTAGTACCGAAAACAAACGCACCCGGGTGCTGAGAGGCGGACCACGCCCACTCCGTGCCCCACCAGCTCTGAGTCTGACAAACGGTTCGATCGTTTGACAAATGGTAAGACCTCTTAAAAAGATCAACATTGAATATTGCAGCATACACTGGTAAATATGGATATTGAGAGTATCTTTCACCATTGTGTAAACTTTAATTTCAACAATGTGTATGATCTGAAATGGTTTATACCGCGACATTAAGAGGATATTTGGGTTAGCGTAACAGAGTGAGTAACCTAACGCGTTTTCGTAATGGAATGTGCTTTTTTCTTTTACCAAAAATGTTATAATCTGACTACATAGGCATCACGGGAAACTGTTAATGAAAGAGTATGAGTAAAATCACATCGCTTGCTTCCACTTCCATACCACGTATAGCCTACTAGTACGCAACCATAAGGTTGAAAAAGTAGTAGCTGGATTCCCACCTTCCTGCTGTTTAAGTTCACAGAGCCGCTGGATCGCGTGTGTTTGACGAGAGGTTGTCATGGCCGCTGGACCAGCCCCGACTGCGGGACCCGGGAACGCTCAGTTCCTATCCAAAGTGGTACTGAGCGTCTCCTGTAACAATCTCATGGACATGGACGTGTTCTCAAAGTCCGATCCGTTATGTGTGATCCACATGACTTCGTCGGAGTCCCAGTGGTATGAGGTCAGTGTGGAGGAGAAACGCCCAGGCCATGATTGATACTTCTACTTGCAAAATATATTCATACAATAATACAAAATACATACAATAATAAAAACAAGGTCACACAGGGACCAGGAACATAGGACCTACTACTGGGTCTGCGCCATTGTTACCATTATAATAATAACTTTACTCTTGTGTTTATCAAACATTTGTTTTTCCATGGAAGCTTGTCTGAAATAACATTGTCTGTCCAGGTTGGGCGCACGGAACGAATAAACAATACCCTAGATCCAAAGTTTTCCAAAACCTTTGAGATCGACTACTTCTTTGAGGTGGTGCAGAAAATCCGGTTCTCTGTGTACGACATTGACAACGCCACCTATGACCTGGAGGATGATGACTTCCTTGGGTCCCTGGAGTGCACCGTGGGCCAGGTGAGGACAGTTTCTCCTGAGCCCGGTTAAATTATTGTCAAGTACAGTATTGGGCTGCTTTTGAGGTCTAAAGCGTTTGAGGTTCTACTGTTTTACATTGCTTTAAAATTGCACCTTTCACTTACGGGTTTTAATAAAACTGTGAGATATCAGGGTTGAGAAAGTGTGTTGGACACTGTTTTTAAAATCTCCACTTTGGTTTTATTACATTTGGAAGTAAATTAGATTAGAAGTCAAGCAACCCAAATGTCTTTTCTAAAACAATGTTCTTCCCCAAATTGTGCTTAATTCCATAACAACAACAACAACAACAACACAGTCTTGCTCAATGGTAGCAATATATTACAAGGTCGGAAACCACTTCAAATGAAACCCAACAGGCTCAGAATTCCTGTACAAAAGTGAATACAATCAATCTTTTTGTCGTTTTTGTTTAGATTGTATCTTCCAGGAAGCTGACTCGACCCCTGCTGAGGAGAGACAGGAAACCGGCTGGGAAGGGGACCATCACAGTAGGTCACTTACTAGCATCTCCATGTGAAGGGGGCTATTCTTTGTTTGTTATCATCTACCGTAGTATTGTGTGTCCACATACAGTTATCTACATATTTAGACATATTCTTATTTTTGTTTTCTGTCAAGATTGTTGCTGAAGAGAAGACGGACAACAGAGTGGTGAATTTTGAGATGGCTGCAAGGAAGCTTGATAAAAAGGTGGACTCAGTTGATGATAATAATTGCTGACAGGAAGAATCAGAGGAATAATTCAATTCCATTTGATTGCATATGAAGTTAACTTGTTTGTTTTAAGGATTTCTTTGGACTCTCGGATCCTTTTCTGGAAATCTACAAGCAAACAGACACAGATTGGCAGCTGGCTCACCGGACAGAGGCGAGGACACAATAACGCACACTGATCGTGCTTAGATGTGTAATACTGGCATGAAACCGGTCTATAAAAAGCTTCGCCCCTAGGGCTCGTAATGGTGTACATGTATACTCATGACATCATGGCACAGCATGGGACCAACATCATAAATACACTCAGGCTTGACCTGACGAGAAAAACGTCAGCTCAACACACACACACACACACACACATTACCATTCTACCTGCTCTTAGCGTTTTTCCCCCCAGACATCAGAACGGCTACACAAATAATAAAAAGCACTAAAACTGCGACACTGCCCATTATGACAGCAAGGCGTTTTCATGCCTCAAACCTCAGTCCTCTCCTATCACTTCACGTGTGGCGGCTAATGTCAGGCAAGCACACCAGCTCATTGTATTTGTGGTTTCCTCATTTCAGGTGGTGATGAACAACTTGAGCCCCACGTGGAAACCCTTCATGGTGCCTCTGCAGTCACTCTGTGGCGGCGACATAGAGAGACGGATAAAGGTGCACTAAAAACACTTAAACACACACACACACACACACACACACACACACACACACACACACACACACACACACACACACACACACACACACACACACACACACACACACACACACACACACACACACACACACACACACACACAAATGCATGGATACACACATACATACATTGACACACGGAAGCTTATGCCTCAATACTAAAACATACAAATATTCATACATGCATATGTCTGGATTATATGGTGTGTTTTACAAGGCTGATTCCCTTGCATTTTTCCCAATCTTACAGTGTTGTGTTATTTGTGTAGTAATAATTCCCTAAGATGAAGACAAATTGCCTACGGAGTTGGTAATCATTAGTAATTAAGTGTTCACATGAAACGTAGTGCTGTTATACTGAATATCAACACGGCTGTGATTCAGTCATAGGCACAATGCTGCAGGCCAAGTGCCCAAGCTAATTGCTCATGGATGCCTCTTGTACAATTGGCCTTAAGCTGTGCTGTTGTGGTCTGTACTTGTTTGGAGCTAAAATCCCCTGTATTGTCTACACATGACGTAATAAGATACTTCCTGTTAGGTCATGTGTTGTGCTCCCATACCCAGCATAAACAAAACCATTATAGCTGATGTGTGTATCATTTTCTTTTTGAACAACAAGCTTGTCAGAGTGTGGCACTTCCCAGTCGACAGTGCTACAAGTGAGTTCACAACTTCTGCTGTGTGTGCTTCAGATTAAAGCTGTATTGCGGGGCGAGGTTAGTGATTTGTAGTCTGTGGCGTTTTTTGAGTTCATCAAAGGGGTCAAAGTGTGTTCTTCTGCTACTCATCCAGGCTGGTACTCATTAGTGGGCAAGACTTACCTCCTGCTAGTCTTCAGGCCTACCATTTCCCCTCCTGTGTTCTCTGTTCTCAGTCTCAAACCATCCGCCTATCATGACACTGGTTAGAAGGAACCAGAAGGATACACAGTGTAAAAAAAAGGCCATTTATTGGCCCTTTATATAACTGCGTTGCCAAGGAGACCAACTCATGTCTGATCATGTTAATATCAAATCGCATCAATGGCTAGAAGACCTTTTGACAGCATTATGTTTGCTGGACTGTGTATCCTGTCTTGACGTTTGTAGAATGCCAATGAGTGACCCCCTATTTCCATTTCCTGTACAAGAGAATAAATGCAATGATTTAAAAAAAAAAAAAGTCAAATCATGCATTTCTCTCTTCCCCTGTCCTACGTCCATCCTAATTCAAAGCCATTCCTAGCAAAATAAATTAATATCACTTTTCTATCTACCAAGCCATTAAAAAAACATTATTTTTGTCCCTTGCTGCCTGTATGCTAGGTGGAGTGCTATGACTACAACAGCAGTGGGTCCCATGACTACATAGGGACCTTTGAGACAAACCTTGCCCAAATACAAGAGTCATCCAAGTCATACGCGGTAAGGTGTGTGTAAATGTGGGTCAGTGCACTTGTCTGTATATGTGTAAGTGTATGTGTGTCACATACTTGCAATTCTCCTGTCCATCTGAATGACCTGTTCTTGTTGCCAGTGTGGATATTGGAATTGAAGGCGGAGCATCATAGGAACTTCATTTGGGGTGACGGTAATGCGCTACCTCTGACACAGATGTGTCTGTTTAATGACCACCCCCCCCCCCCCCCTCCCCCTTCCAGGCCGAGTTTGAATGCATAAACAGCAAGAAGAAGCAGAAGAAGAAGAGCTATAAAAACTCTGGGGTGATCATTATCAAAAAATGCGAGGTATGTTGGGTCTTGGATTGATTTCTTGGGGAGTAGTATCAGTATTTCTATTTTTTTCTCCTTCGGTTGTCAACAGAAGTCCTTGGTTCATAATATTATTTTATTGTAGGACATGAGGAATGTTGTTGTGGCGGATGTTGTAGACCAAATCAAACTTTCGGAGGGGATTCATGGGGATTCATTTCCAAAGCAATGAGCTTGAAAATGTGAACTACAGTAACTCGTTGGAGGAGTTTTTCCGGTCCCCCCCCCCTTCCATTTACCTGAACAAGAAAACGGCCTACAAACCAGCATTAATTAATACTAGCTTGAAGCATGCTTCAGTCTTTTTACATTTTATCAGATAGCGGCTCACAATGGAGCAGTGCAGGACACCCAAAATATGACATGACCCTTCCATTCATAACACTTAACTAACCCAAAGGGACCTGTGTGGATGCTGACATTCATGGAAAATGTGTGTCGCAATATTTTTTATGCAACTATAGGCCTCACTGTGACATTAACTGCAAATGTCTAAATGAGTGCTGTAGTGCAAAATGAGGCACTACAAAACTTTTTTTTTCTTTTTTTATCAAGTTTGAATCAGGTCAGTATAACAGTCAAGTTAGCGTAGAAGGTGTGTGAGATAGATAATCGTAGTCGCTCTTCGTGTCAGGTCAAGCCAGTGTATTTATGATGTCGGTCCCATACTGTGACTTGATGTCATGTTTATATATGTACACCATTACAAGCCCAAGGGGCGAGGCTTTCTAAAGACCAGCTGCACATTTAAGCACGATCAGTGTGTGTCATTGGGACTCCATCTATGTTTATGTGCAGATAGTGAGGCAGTACACTTTCTTGGATTACATCATGGGAGGCTGTCAACTCAACTTTACAGTAAGTAATAGCCTTTTGATACTTTTGGGGATCTGTTAATTCAGCAATAGGACTAGTTACCATCTCTTAGAAATTTGAAGAAAGATATTTTTGTTATTGTACAGTTTATATAGGGTAAAGCCAAACAGACTCGGACTATACCAGTTTAATTTGAACGTATTAACAGGCTTATCTTATCTTTTAACAAAGGCGTGTAAGCTTGTATTAAGTTTGTGTTTGACAAACAACCAGACAACCAAGATAAACGCTGACAATTGATACTGTAAGTGTGGCTGTAAACAACCTCATCCCCCCCTAAACCTCCTCTTGGTTCTGCCTCAGATAGCCATAGACTTCACAGGTTCCAACGGTGACCCACGGACCCCCCAGTCCCTCCACTTCATAGACCCCAAGGGCTACAACGAGTACCTGGCCGCCATCTGGTCCGTGGGCTCTGTGATCCAGGACTACGACAGGTGAGTCCATGTATCCAAAGACGCAAATGCATCGACGGGGATAGATTTCCATCTGTGTGTTTCATTGTGTATTCAGTTCTTTGAATTCATTGTTCATTTTTTATGGTGTATGCGGCGGGTTAATCTCGTGCTGGGAGTGTCTCCTAATACATGGGTTCCTGGTTGGAACCTCAATGACGCAGTAGGAACCTTTGAGACCGGTGTGCTGGCCCGTCTCATGCTCCTCAATGATATCTCAAAACATTCACTGCAATTCTCGATGAAGATACACAGCATTATGATGTCCAACCACCTCTCTTCCATCCTAATAGTGTGTGTCCCTTTACAAGGTTTCCTCCTTTCCTACTTTTGGAGAATTGGACTATATCCAATATTAAATAACAAATCTTATTTGAACCTCGTCTGGGAAGCCATGTGAATCTGTCATTTGGTTGAAGGACTAGTTAACAATTATCCCTCGAGGGCGAGAGGGATAATTGTTTTAGTAAAATTCAACTCTTATCTAGTCGACTTCTTTGTTGCATTTGGAACTGATTTATCTAATAATGAGCTTATAAAATCGTCAAAAACTTAATCAAAACGCGAAGCAGCCGCCATTGTTTTTGTTTACAAAGCCGGCGTTTTCGCTACTAGTAGGCTATAACTTATAGCCTACTAGTAGCTCAGCCAATCAAAATGCAGCATTAGTGATAGCCCACTAGTTGAATTTTACTAAACAAAAATCCACTCCACTTTACCTCGTTGCTATGATTCTATAAATAATGGTTGGTTAGTATAACTTATTGGTGGATCTCTCCCTTTCTCCCCCCCCCCCCCCCCCCCCCCTACAGCGACAAGATGTTCCCAGCCTTTGGGTTTGGAGCACAGGTGCCCCCATCCTGGCAGGTCAGCTGAATGTCCAACAGGCCTCTTGCCTGTGCAGGTTTTTCATATCAATCAGTAGAGGGCTTCAATGAGGTGTGGTGTGTGTGTGTTTTTTTTCCCAGGTTTCCCATGAATTCCCCATCAACTTCAACCCTGCTAATCCCTTTTGTGCCGGTATGTTGGAGCCTGTGCATGCATATTCATGCGCTGTTGGGCTGTACGCACACACGACTGATATCTATTGTTTATTTGCCGAGCACTTTCTGACATTGTTAACAAAAAGGCAATGTGTTTTTTACATCATTATTCACAAATAGCATAGAACAGCTTAAATCATGGTAAACTTGCCTCTACATATTTGCTTAAATAAAAGGTTCTACCGCTTCAAGAGGGTAAACCATCACTGAGCATAAATAATATCTCTAAAATGTTTTTTCTTAGTTTATTGATTATTAAGAATAAATCAAATGTATTTCTAGGTATGTAACAAGTATTTGTGGAGGGAATGACCATATGGGAATGAACATATGGGTCATTCCCTGAATCATTCAGCTCCTCCAACACATTGATTGAATTCAATGGGTCATGCGTACGCTTGTTTTGTTCGTTTCCAGGCATCGAAGGGGTGGTGTCTGCTTACCAGCAGTGTTTGCCTCAAGTGAAGCTCTACGGACCCACCAGCTTCTCTCCCATCATCAACCACGTGGCCTGCTTCGCTAAACAGGCCATGCAGCAGAACACTGCATCAGTGAGTTACTGGGCAAGCTGAAAGCCTCCATGTTTGGGTGTGGTTGTGATGGCAGTACTTTTTAACGACATGAGGTCATTCATTGGATTAAACAGAGCAACAGTTAACTATGCGTCAAGGTTTCTAGCAATTGCATGGAACAAATTCTTGTTTTTTTTACTTGGAAACTAGGAAAACCGTCTAAATGTGGTTTGGAGTAGGTTTGGTTCTGCCATGAAGTTACCCATGCTAATTGTGAGCCTCTGACAGATTTACATCCTTTATAATAGTGGAGGGGCTGGAGATCAGCATTTGAATCCCATCCTTCTGAAAGGGATAGGTCGTAGTGATAGGGATAGTCATTTTTTTGTCAATCCATGTTGCCTATATCCATGTTGCCAATATCTAGGCCTAGATATTGCAAGTCAATAACCTCTACAAACCTCTCCAATGTATTAAATTACCATCTGCATCTCTGGGAATGCTCAGTAACTCTGTATTAGTCGGGTTGTCCAGAGTTACTTTAGCATTGATTTAACATTCGCCTTTTTTTATCATCCACACTTCCCTCACCTGCTGTCCCACGTCACCAGCAATACTTTGTGCTGCTCATCATCACCGACGGCGTGATCACGGACATGGACCAGACGCGCAGCGCCATCGTCAACGCCTCCCGCCTCCCCATGTCCATCATCATCATCGGCGTGGGCGGGGCCGACTTCAGCGCCATGGAGTTCCTGGACGGGGACGACGGCATGCTGCGCTCCGCCGCAGGCGAGGCGGCCATGCGGGACATCGTGCAGTTCGTCCCCTTTCGTCAGTTCCAACGCGTAAGCAGGGAGGAAGCTTCGACGTTTGCTCTTCTTCTGTGTGGCGTGGCGCTTTTATAAAGACCCTGTTCGCACCCGGTGTCTATCCTCCAACTCTTTCCCCGTAGTGCTTTGAGATGCAAGGGTTGGATGAAGCACCAGATCTTAACACGGGTTTTGTTTCATGCTTGCTCCACATGCTCACCACTGCAACACTTATTTTGCAAATTGCGAGACCGCATGAGGTGTGTTGTTTCTGGGAGCGGTTGTCTATGCCCCTTATCGACGGCTAAAACAATTCGCCAATCCATTAAGATGAAAACTCGATGTGTTGATTGACAGAAATGTATTATCCTTTGATTGCTTGTTTGTTGTTGTTGAAATATTTTTCAAACCAATGTGAGCTAAATAATTATTATTTTTTTTAGCTGCTTGTCAGGCAAAGCAAAAATATTCACTGCATCTCTTTAGGATTTGACAATTGTGAGCAGAACCCAAAATAGCAACCAATACACTGCAGTTACAGCAGCCATTCAAATTTGTATTAAATTGAGCTAATCCTAAAAATGAGCTAATCCAACACCTCTCTAACAAAACAGAAGCAACAGTTTAATCGTCCTTATTCTAAACAGCAATGTCATCAGACCTCGCTCGGCGAGTGGGGGATTTCTGAAGTCGTATATCGTAAGCGTAACTCGTATATGCAAATGTCTACACAACATATTTCAGGCCGGAACAGCAGCCCTTGCGCAAAGTGTACTGGCAGAGCTGCCTGACCAAGTGGCTTCCTTCTTCCATGCGTTCAAGCTGAAGCCTCCAACGGAACCCAGCCCTCCCTAGAAGCGTAGGCGCAGCCCCTTCGTCTTGTCTGTCAGCCCTTGATATGCTTTCCTGCTTCACCCCCCCCCCCTTCTTGTGTGTAAAGATTTAGACAGCATTAAGATCTCTGGGTAATGAGCTCCTCTGTGATACAAACAACGCATCGCGGTGGGGAATATGAAGGGGTTTTCAACTTTTGCTGCTGCGGAATAGCCTGGAGACCATCCTGATCACATGACCTTCCATTCTGTTTCCCTGCACTAATCCTTCTGGATCTCCTGCCGCCAACCTCGAGTTACAGAAATTGTAATGCAATCTTGGTGGACTGTGTTCTGGTTGATGACATTGCGGATCCGATCAGGGACTGCACCATGGTTGATGACGTAACCTGCAGGCCGCTGCTAAACAGTAATGGCGTCTCCCGAGGCAACGAGGTCCAGACTGACCCGTGTAGCATAACAGAATGTGAGGTCATGTGATCAGGATGGTCTCCAGGCAAGGTGCGAAACACAAGTTTGTCTATCGGCACAGTGTTGTGAAATAAGGGTAGACCACCAGACCTTCAAACCTGTAAATTAAGAGGTCCATCAAGACAGAAGTAAAGGCTCAGACTTGGTTGAAAAAGTAATGATATTTTCTATTGGAAAGGTGATGGTGCCCCGCGTACCCTTTAAAGAGATGAATGCTCTCTAAATCGGCCTTAGCATTAGAAAGCTAATGCATGGCTTTGTATAATAGCTAGTAAGCTGTGCTATCTACTGCAGTACACCTCACAGCTGCAATCATTCTTCTTCAAGGCCTTGTCTGTTTATTTGTTCAACATGTTACTTGTAACCATTCATACCCTATGCTTAGAGGGCCCCTAATGGATGCTGGATAGATCAGTGTACCGGTCTAAACCGGTGGACTGTAGCAAATGCTGCTTATCTATCCATCAGCCATGAGGACAAGTTTACCCTCCAGTTTGGAAGATAAAGCTTTAAAGCCATCGTAAAGATCCTGGGCTTTTTTATTTGTAAAGCCACCTGTGGTTTTTGAAGGGAAATTCACCTTGACCTTCTCAAAGACCCTTCTAGAGCATTTTACTCTCCACCGGCTCTGCTCTCTTAGCTTTACTACAGCTCGGTCCCCCCCATGCCCACTGCCCTCCTCCGTTCCTTATCTCCTGCTCCTCCTCCCCTCCCCTGATTCCCTCGTCTCCAGGCTCCACGGGAGGCACTGGCCCAGAGCGTCCTGGCCGAGGTTCCAGGGCAGGTGGTGGACTTCTTTCGCACCATGAAGCTGCCACCACCACCGCGGCCGCCAGACGCGACCACGAACAACACCGTCGCCCCCGCCGCCCCCGCCGCCCCCGCTGCCCCTGACTCCCAGGCCTCAGCCCCCAGCGCTGCGTGGTGAACCTGGGGCGTCGATGACGTCGGGTCACTCTCAACCAGTGGATGTCTCTGGAGAACACCCAAACCACATAACCTACTGGACACTTACAAGTACTACAACAACGACAGAATGGAAAGCCTGTCGTTATTATTACATATACTAGAACATCAAGAGCATGGAAAGCCTACCTGTCGTTCTTACATAATCCTTTATGCGAGAATAACCTATTCTCCTGTCCGCCAAGAACTGCATTTTTACTCTGCTGACAAATGAAGTTATTTGAAAAGGAAAGAGAAAAAAAATGCCTGGGTCTCAGGGTTTTATTGACTATTAACAGCGTTTTCTCTCAATATGTTTAGTTATTCAATAACAGCATGTTTTTGCCCTCTGAAACCCACTCAGAATATATCATTGTAAACCTACAGAGGATCTTTTTATGTTTATTGAGAGTACTCCACATGTTTGGCCGCAAATCGATTGCTTAATTGTTTACCACAATGTTTTTGAATGGCCATTTCTTATTCAATAATGTATAGCCCTGCTTGAGGAACCCTTAATAACCAGACATTCGGAACGGTTTCAGCCATCACCAGAAAAACCTGCACTTTAGCAATTTTTACAGTGGAGAGCCAGTAACCATTTGGATGGTAACATATTGTCATGTGCATTCTTGTGATTGTAATCTAACAATATTCAGGCGTTTTGCATGTAAACACTGTTGTACTAATTCTACCAATGTTTATATATTTTTGTTTCAGAGTTATCATTATCTGACATTTTGACTGTTAAACAGCTGACTCAAAATATCTAGAACAATTATTAATATGGATTATTTAGGTTTGCCAAACTTTAAAAACTAACCACATTTACATTGAATTGTTTAATAGTTAATCTATCATGTACTACAGTAAGATGGTCCTGGAGTGACGTTATCTTCCTAAATGCTAACTAGCTGTAGTAAATAATATTGTTTTTTTATTATCTATGTCCAACAGTGTCTTATATCCATAACATGTTTTACATTTATGTTTCATGTATACAATTCACACTCGATGGTCTTTATATAGAGCACTGTTGTTATTTGTTAGTACGTTTATATATGTCATTATTAATGCCATACCTCTTGATAATGTTGCTACTTTCAGTGCCTGCACAGCAGTGATTATTTTGAAGTCTGTCGTTATAATTATAATTGTAACAAAATCTTTTGTCATTTATTTCGCCTATTTTATATATGAATGTTGCCAAAAGGAAGTTATAGGCCTACCACCAGCCTATCATGAAAATAGTTATGTTTATCCTGCTGATAGCTCTCCGGTGTCTACCACTAGCGCCACCGCGACGCGGTTGACAAAACGAGCGCACCCAGTGTCAGGCAGCCCATTTAATCGACGAGGAGGGCTGTGCAGGCAGGGCGGGGTTTTAATCTCTGAACCACCCAACCTACTTGTCTGGCAACGTTGACAGCTATCTTCTATTTCACTCATTTATTTTACCTAACACCATTTAAACATTTGACGGTAGGTGGCAAGTTTGCTTATCACGTTCAATATCTCTGTAACGGGAATTAGACGCCCATTTTAAGCTAGTGAAGGTTTAGTAGACGTCGTAAAGTCTTGCTTGTTTGACTCCGTATTGACGTCACGTAACTTTAATGTAGGCTGCTTGTGTACGTCACTTTACACAAACGCACAGTATGGAAACATCGCTTTGCATTGACAGTGGTTGCCCAGTGTTTTGACAGTGCCCCTTTCCCTCGCTTGTGTGTTTCAGGCGTCAGTCATGGCTGCTGCACAATGTGTCACGAAGGTGGAGCTAACTGTGACTTGTGATAATCTCCTGGACAAAGATATCGGCTCAAAGTCAGACCCTCTGTGTGTGCTGCTGATGAGCAGCAAGGAGGGCCATTGGTATGAGGTCAGTACGTGTAGGAGGCTGCATGTGTTGGCTTGGCTTGCCAAAGTCCACCGGGACAGGTCTGAAGTAATGACCATTGAACCTGCAGTTCAGGATTGGACGACATTCAGTGCAAATACTTTTGAACACAAGTGATGGATGCAGACAGTGCAAAAAGGATACGTAGCAAAAATAATAATAATAATTAATGGACAGCTCCCAATTGTCATTGTAGACCTTTGACATATACACTTGTATGCACACGAGAGTGCTAGTATGCATACACCTTTTATGATTTTGTAATGGATTTACAGGAAATATATTGGTACGTTGTGTGCATCTATGTGTACTGGTATGGTGTACAGATATGCAAGTGTTCGTGTGTACAGTTGTGTGTATGTGTATTGGTATGGAGTACAGAAATGCAAGTGTTGTACGCTTGTGTGTATCTATGTATCTGTATGGTGTACAGATACGCAAGTGTTGATACATAGATTTGTTATCATGAAAATGAGAAATGAGTATGAAGGAGTTTGAGTTTTGATTTTTATTTCTGACCTGCTAATATTGTTTAAAGAAGTGGGGTGGGATTGAACAAGTTTTTACTTCTTCCCACCCCTTTTCAAATATGTTGTAGCATTTTTTTATATAGAGTGCTTGGCGGCATTATCAGTGCAGGAGTCACTAGGGCTGACTCCTTGTTGACGCATTATTCTTGTTTTGTTGTTGCATATTTGAAATAAATCATTCATTCTGTACACTAAGTATAATTCAAGTTAACCTGAGAGGAAGTTTAATTTCCTAAACTCAGTCCTGCCTGGTCTGTGAAACATTTTACTATTTTTGGTTTATATGCTTCCATTATTGCCTCGTTTAAAAACAACATTTATTTTTCTTGTTTATATGTTGAAATGTACATTTCGCAAAGAACCACCGAAAAATCGCATGTATTTCAACAGGTTGGTCGCACAGAGCAGGTCCAAAATTGCCTAAGCCCAAAGTTTGCCAAGAAATTTGTCGTGGACTACTACTTTGAGATTGTGCAGAAGCTGCAGTTTGGCATCTACGACATTGACAACAAAACGGTGGACCTGAGTGACGATGACTTCCTGGGACAACTGGAGTGTACCATGGGCCAGGTGAGGCCTCTCTGTCACTCCGCTCCTTTTTTTCACTTGTAGTGGAGTGTAACACAACACGTGTGTATCTACACACAACACAAGCAGACACCATCACTGGCTTTGAAATCAGAGCCCACATGTAGCACCAAGGCCCCTGTTCGATTTTTTTCTTGGGGTTTCTACAGCCCTGTGGGCCACCCACACACGTTCAGCCTGTCTGAGGGTGGGGGTGTGTTTCAGTTGAGTTGTATTAAAGTGTTATTCCGGCAAAAATTTAACCCAGGGCCTGTTTGGCACAAAGACCAATAAAGTAAACCCTCCAGACACTTTTTTGGTTGATAATTGAGAAGAGAACTTGCCCACGAATGCCAGGAGCAATATAACAGCCCAAATGGCTTAGGTTATTGGCTAGGGGCATTGTGAACTCTTGCAAAGCAACAATCTTTAACCACTAATATTGCTCAAAATAGCACCAAACCTCTGCAGTAGTATGACTAGGGTCCCTACACATGAAACTATGCAAAAACTACTTCGTAAGGATACCGAGGGTTTATTAAAAAAATACTGTTTTCCAAGTCTGTGCCTTACCGGTAGGTCCATCCTTCCAGGAGCTCCACACAAGTCGATAGTGGGCTACCGTAAATAATATAATATAGGCGCCCAATAAATTATCAATCGCCCCTCTTGATACTTGGCTATTTTAAAGGGTAATTCCGGTGTAAAATGGATCTGTGATGTGTTTTGTATGATAACGAGTTGAAACGTTCATTTTGGAGCACAAAAACCGCATATAGACGCTTTCTTCAGTTGGCTGTTTTTAGCCGATTCTATCAAAACGCTATAACCTTGGAACGAAGGGGGCACTGGTTATGGTAAAAACTAAATCTTTATTTTAAACCACTTAAAAGGATAAAAGTAGCCCGACAGTTCTTTGGTAGTATAATAAGGATCTTGACAAAGCATTGAGAACTTTGTAAGCGTACAGATTGTTTATTTAAAAGGACATTTTATACACACAATACCATCAGTAGATCACCCGTCGACGCCATTTTGTTTTTAAGACTCGATAAGTAGATTGGCGAACACAAGAGTTTGCGTGTTGTTGGATGTCACAATCTCTGTTGGTCAATCTACCTATCGAGTCTTAAAGACAAAATGGCGTCGACTGGTGATCTACTACTGATGGTATTGTGTGTATAAAATGCCCTTTTTAAATAATGTCACAAACTGGCTCAACATATGTGACAAGGCGGGGAGACAAGTCAGGATTGACAGTGCTAAATGAAAAAGGTTTTATTATAACTTAAACAATAATATTTACCAAACGCATGAGGTGTGGAGAGTAGTGGCATCAGTGGTGAATGTAGTGTATGGATGAGTGAGATGTGTGTGCTGCTGTTGAGTGTAAAAGGAAACCGCCAAAAAGAACCAAGAACCTGTAGCAGCGTGGAGCCTAGGAGAGAGAGACAATGAGACCTGGCTTATATCACCTTGGGTAGAGGCCCAGCCAGGTGTGAGCACCTTGCCCCAACGACCCTCCCTTTCTGCCAACTCCTGCAGGAAGTAATCAGCTGCATGATGCTAGCAAAAAAGGGAGGGGTCGTAACAATAAACAATATGTACGCTTACAAAGTTCTCAATGCCTCGTTTTATATGTTAATACCCTTATTATACTACCAAAGAAGTATCGTGCTACTTTTAGCATTTTAAGTGGTGTAAACTAGCGATCTAAAGGAGAGCCCTTCTAACCAATCAGAAGAGAAAGGCGGTACTTGCCCCTGCCATCCTACAAAAATTATATTACCGGTAAGGAACAGAAAAATACTATTTTTTTTAAATAAACTCCCGGTACGCTAACTAAGGCCGTGTTCACATCTAGCGTTTTTTGTAATAGGGAAAAGCTTGCAGCGTTTTTTTGCCTTAAAAGCGCAGAGAGCGTTTTTTCTATCGCCTAGCAATGAACCCATTCTAGACCCGACGTTACTCGCCTACTACGTATCCAGGCTAGAGCCCATTATACATGTCGTAGATCTCGACATGTTCTGTAATTACAACTATTAATCGCTAGATGTGAACATGGCCTAAGTTGTTGATGCTTGGTTTTATGTGGGGACCCTAGTCATGCTACTGTAGAGGTTTGGTGCTATTTTGAGCAATATTGGTGGATAAAGGTTCCATGGCATGGAAATTTCACTTTATGAGTTTTTCTAATCTTGATATGGTTAGCCTGACTATGGTCCCCCAGTAGCTAGAAATGGCGTTGGGTGTAAAACGAGCACTTGCTATCCTACTCTGCCTTTTAAAAAAAACAAAGCTCAGATGCGCCGATTTGGAATTTTTCCCTGTATGTCGTCATACGGGGACATGTTGCCTCCCTTTTCTCTGCTTTGCCCAATGAGCTACAACCGTGCGAGCGCTGTGTGTGTGTGTGTGTGTGTGTGTGTGTGTGTGTGTGTGTGTGTGTGTGTGTGTGTGTGTGTGTGTGTGTGTGTGTGTGTGTGTGTGTGTGTGTGTGTGTGTGTGTGTGTGTGTGTGTGTGTGTGTGCGCGCACAAACTGTCAAGCTCGTGTGGGGGCGCACACAGCTTTTGGGCGTGATATATGTATAAGATGATATAGATATCTATTATTTAGATATAGAGCTCCAGGACAGTAACGTGAAGTGTTGTACACTTCTTTGTTATTTGGATAACCGTTCTGCTGTTGGTGTTATGGCGCATAACACGTCGGGTTCTCTGCCGTCTCTGGTATTTCCACAATGAGACTGTAGAGGGGGTTATCTCAGCCATGGTTGAAAGGAATTGGGTGGAAAGGAATTTTGGCTTTGACTTCCTGAAGTACATGAACCACGACATGGAGGAGAAAGGCATTGCTGCCCGCGATTGTTTCCCGCTGGAGCCCCGCTGCCGAGGCGGTGGTCCCTCAGCAGTGGGCAGCGAGGCTCCGGCAGGAGCCAATCGCGGTCAACCATCACAGGAAACGATCCCTTTCTCCTCCATGTCGCAGTTCAGTCTACTTCAGATTGATGTGGAAGTGGAAGAACCAGAGACGTTGGAGAACCTGACCCAGTCGTTTGAGATTCATAATATCGTCTAGAGGCGCACGCAGCTTTAGTCTGTGATAATATATATTATATGATATAGATATCTATATCTATATTTCATATAATATGAAATAATTTAGATATAGAGCTCCAGGACTCCCGCCGAAGCACCCGGAGTGTTCTAGAATATTTACAGAACACGGCCTGGCTGTGTGCGGCTCGCCATTGCGATACATCCACTGTAAACAGAGCGCATGGTACCGTGGCCGCAAGCTGCTCAGGGCCACACCCCTACCCTCCTCCTTGGCCCGCCTCTCTCCTCCTCATTTGCATCAAAGCTACACCGAAATGGTGCGTTTGGGGAAAGCTCAATGTGCGACTGGCTCGTAGTGGCTGTAATTCTGCCCTTTAAAAAAAAATTGATTTGGAAGAGTTCACACTGCCCCTAGCCAATAGCATGGTAGCCTTTTGGGCTGTTGCATTGCTCCGGGCATCAGTGGGGAAGCTCTATACTCGATTATCTGTCTGCAGGGCTTATTTATTGGTCTTCATGCCAAAAAAAAGACCCTGGGTTCAATTTTCACCGGAATTACAATTTAAGAGGCTGTAGAGTCACTGCCTCCTTTTGCCCAGGTGGTGTCCAGCAGAAAGTTAACTCGACCGCTCATCCTGAAGAACTCTACTCCAGCAGGGCGTGGCAGCATCACGGTAAGTGATGAATAAAGAAATGGAGAGAGAAGAGGTGTGATGTCCTTTCATCGCGTCCATCCCTTGACCCATTGATTCTTTGACCCTTCTGTGGCTCCCCACAGATCATGGCTGAAGAAATAAATGACAACAGAGTGGCCAATTTTGAGGTGGAAGCTAGGAAACTGGATAACAAGGTGCAGACCATCGTAACCTTTTGGAAGTGACAGCAATTGCTACTTGTGCATTATGAAATAGCACAAAACTGAAAAAATATGCAATTTCTACCAAGAGATTTCCAGTGTCATTTCAATGTCTTCTTTGCGTTTTTGTTTTTTTAGGATTTCTTTGGAAAGTCTGACCCTTACTTGGAGTTTTACAAGCAGACAGAAACTGGGTGGCAGCTAGCTCACAGGACAGAGGTATACGGATTCTGCTGTTAACGTTAGTGTATTCTGCTGTTGTATTTTGACCGAACACATTCGTTGTGTAATAACAGAAGAATACATTATTTGTAATTTAAATACAAAAATAGAGTTGTGAATCATGCTTCGCAAGTAGGCATTGTCATTCACTATTTGTACTATTGTATCACGTCAGCAGTTAAGGCCAAACCCTAGATCATGCACATCTAACAATTGGTACCAAAGCAGTCTCTGCCCCAGCTATGTCGATAATGAAGAGAATTGAATTGATTGAATTGAAAAATATAATACACACACACACACACACACACACACACACACACACACACACACACACACACACACACACACACACACACACACACACACACACACACACACACACACACACACACACACACACACACACACACACACACACACACACAAATTCAACCTAAGACATACATACATACATACATACATACATACATACATACATACATGCATACATACATACATACATACATACATACATACATACATACATACATAAAAGACAGCACTGTGCAAAAGTAAAGTACAGTATTGAGCAAAAAGTGCGAGCTAGTCCTTGTTTGAGGTCAGAGATTACAGAGAGGGGGTGTCTGACTTTCTAAGGGAAGAAATGTAATCTGGTTGTTCTATTTGAAAACAGTTAATAGTTCCTGGATTAGTCTTGTAATTGGACTGTATAAAGGAGAACCTCTCAGAGACTACAGCCAAGATGAATGCTAAATTCAATGTTCCCAGGTGGTGAACAACAACCTGAATCCAACATGGAAGCCCTTCCGTATCCCGGTACAGTCGCTCTGTGGTGGAGACATGGAGAAACCCATAAAGGTACTGTGACCAGCCTCACCTCTCTCCCCCAACCCCCTCTCTACCCCACCCTCCTGGCTCTGGAACAAACACAACAAGCACTCATTCTGCTTTTGCTGGATCATTAACACAGGGTTGCGTTGTTTTCTTTGCTAATTATTTATTATGATCAGACTTGAAATGCATAATCTGGTTTAAGTGGCTGATTATTTGCTAGAAATTACCTATTGCCTTGCTTGCTGCGCACGTTCACAAATACACACACAGGAACAGTCACACACACAGGCATTAACACATTTAGGAATGTATTGAGTTGATATGAGCACTAAGGCCTCTGAGAAACTTAACTGATATTGGCCTCTTAATGAGCTCCCTTTTCTGTGGATTTTCAACCTTCGAAGTGAGCCTGTGTGTCTACCAGCGGTGTTGAACATGTAAGTTTGGCATCGAGGCCTTTTGTGCCTTCAATTTACTATTTTCCATGACTTCACGGGTGAGGTGTGTGCATGGGCATGTGTGTGCACATGTGGTAGAGGGGAGATGAGCAATAGGTTACGACTCAGTGGGTGGATTTCACCAAATGCCCATTATTTGATGCGGTCCTTTGGTCTTCCGAGTAGGGCCGGGCTGCCTCCATCTTACCAAGCCCATCAGGGATTTATTTTTTTATTTCATCACGGACATTGCATGCTTCTTTGTTAATACTTCTGCTAACTGCAGCACTTCAACCTGCACTATCTTCTTTTTCACGACGGCCATCAATTTCTTCAAAAATGTTAAGCAATAATATTAAGTAGTTATCACCTAGATTTCTTTCCAGCGATGAAAAAAGAAAAAGTCATCATTCAAAGTGATGGCTGCCGTGAAAAGTGACGGTGGCTTTTAAATCCGGGAAATGGCATGTTGTTAGCATGTGCTGCACGTCCCCTACTTGCGCAAAAGTTTCAATGCGCGTTGAATTGTTTTGCTTCTGCCATCTTCCCATAGGTGGAATGTTACGACTACGACAATGACGGATCACATGACCTCATCGGATCCTGCGAGACCACGTTGAAACGCTTCCAGGAGGCGACTCGATCCTCTCCGGTCTGTTTGTGTGCGTGTGCGTGTGCGTGACATAGATGAGGGTATTGGTTCCTCTCTCTCCTTTCCAAATGGATACTGACGCCTGTATTGTCGCTCTCCCTTCCTCAGGCGGAGTTCGACTGCGTCAACAGCAAAAAGAAACAGAAGAAGAAGGGCTACAAAAACTCTGGCGTCATCAGCGTGAAGCTTTGTGAGGCCAGTTGTGCTCGCCTTGAACCCATTTCTTTGAGTTTGTTTGGTTTTATATTGCATCCATCTCTCACTACCGTCCTCAAACATTTGTTATTCAAATTCTTTAGGTGAAGAAGGAGTACACCTTCTTGGATTACATCATGGGAGGTTGTCAGCTCAACTTTACTGTAAGTTGTGTGGCGTCCCAGTCCTCTTAAATCCTTTTTTTGCAGCAATCAGTGTCATCTAAATGTGCCTCACGATCCATCCCTTTGCTCTTCACTCATTGGCACCTCGTCTTCAGGTCGCCATCGACTTCACGGCGTCCAACGGTGACCCCCGATCTCCAGAGTCACTCCACTACATTAGCCCACAGGGGGTCAACCAGTACCTCGAGGCCACATGGTCCGTGGGCAACGTCATCCAGGACTATGACAGGTAATACAAACCCACTCTGCACTCCGACCCATGGGCAAAACCGTTTATAAAAGATGGGGCCCTTATAATCGAGCCTATCCAGTGTTGAGGGACGTATTTGCCTGTCCCTGAAAAATACGGAAACGTTTCAAAGAAGCGGCTCAAAGACAGATTAATAATAATCACTAATGAATGTGTTTGCCATCGGGAAGTTGGATTTAGGTACTTTAAATCAACCTGTAATGCAATATGGCATGTCTGATCTCAATACAATACAACAATAACGCTAGTCTTTTGTCTGTTGGTATCTTTCAATGTGATGGACATTTATTCTGATACTATTTGCAAAACAGATGAAAATTGACAATATACAGTACTGTCTCACTCCCGGTACCTGTGTGCTTTCACAGAAACCACTACACAGCAAAAACGTAGTATGAGGTTATGGTAGATAATTGATAACAATAAAATTGAAATGGCTCAAATATAAACAGATCGAACTAAAGTAATTTTTGCATTCGAACAATGCTGTTTTAACTTGACATTTCACCTCGTGTGTTGTAATGTTTCCTGCTCAGTGACAAGATGTTCCCTGCCTTTGGATTTGGAGCTCAGGTCCCTCCCCAATGGCAGGTCAGTACTTGCATCACATCGGGGTTGCTACAGGACAGTTAATTCAGTTGGTATTGACGCATCGTTCTTCTTTTCAACCGATTTGCTGATTCTTCTTTCCAGGTTTCCCACCAGTTCCCTCTGAACTTCAACCCGTCTAACCCTTTCTGCTCCGGTAGGTTTCCACCCACAAGCTAGGGCAGGTTTTTCCATGTGTTTTCCCTAACCAAGAGGTGATGTACCCCTGAACCATATCTGTGTAGGGGTGGCCGGGGTGGTGGAGGCCTACCGTGTGTGTCTGCCCCAGGTGAAGCTCTACGGCCCAACCAACTTCTCCCCCGTCATCAACCACGTGGCCTGCTTCGCCAAACAGGCCATCCAGCAGACCACCGCATCAGTGAGCACGTCGCCGTAGACCGCAAAGGTCTAACTGTCTTTGGGTTCTTTTGGTTAGGCTTGTGTCTGAAACCCACTTGAGTTTTTCTATCACTGTAGTTCATATCACAGAGCTACGTTTCCTTCCTCCGCAATGTGTGAGTTTGAGCCACAAGTTGGTTAGTAGGCCAGAGACCTTCAGAATTCAAGAGACTAAATCATAATACTGTCCACTAACTGGCTGTGCAACTGTCGATGGTACGATTATTGTGTACAAAGGGGGGTTTGGGCTGGGCCGCATTTTTCTTTTGTAAAATATCTTACTACTGTAATAGCAGGCCTGTCTAACCAGTTACTAAAGTGCGCATGTGCCAAGCAGTCTGCAGCTCACACACACACCACACGCGTGCATGCGCACGAACATACTTGGAAACACATATTTTATTTGTATATTATATGCGTTATAGGAAGTGATTTTATTGAGAACATTACGACTAGACTACAGGTATGTTCCGGTTATTTTAAACTACGAGCCAATGGAATGTTACACGATGCAACTTTAACAATCCTACTCTTTGCAGCAATACTTTGTGCTGCTCATCATCACCGACGGCGTGATCACGGACATGGACCAGACGCGCAACGCCATCGTCAACGCCTCCCGCCTCCCCATGTCCATCATCATCATCGGCGTGGGCGGAGCCGACTTCAGCGCCATGGAGTTCCTGGACGGGGACGACGGGCGGCTGCGCTCTCAGACCGGAGAGGCGGCCATGCGGGACATCGTCCAGTTCGTCCCCTTCAGGGACTTCCAGAATGTAAGTAGGGGAGACGATAGGTCTGAGGTTGTCACCGCATGGATCGTGCTTTGCTCTAAACCACCGGCCGATTGTTAGTTGAATTAAGCCTAAAAAAAAACATGGCGCTAAACGGCCTGCCACTGTCCGGTAGCTTCTGGTCTCTGGTTCTGAATTCCGACCGACCCGTGGGCCCGGTGCACGCCCTGCTCACCTGTGTGCCCTGTGTATCCGTGTCTTTACAGGCGCCAAGCCAGGCTCTTGCCCAGAGCGTACTGGCCGAGCTCCCGCAGCAAGTGGCCACCTTCTTCGGTCTATTTGGGCTGAAGCCTCCAAAGGAGGCCAGTGCATCCTAGGGGGTACCTCGGTTCTTTAGAATTGTTTATAACAACAACAACAAGAAACAAACCCTTAACCCGCTGCCTTGGCCGCTTGTCCTTAACCTTCGTGCATGAACCCTTTCTCCCTCCGTCCCTGCATGACTTTCTGTCCTCAAGCTCGGCAGCGTTTGTACCTCTCCATGTGGATGCCACCCCCTTTTCCATTCAGAAGTCATTTTTGAGATGATTTTCTTTCATTGTTGAGAAGAGTGACCCTTGCCCTTGCCCTGGTTATTTTTTCTCTTTTGTATCTGTTCAAGGCCTTGTAAGATTTCATTCAAATATCAGTGGCACTGTGACATACTGGCTAGGCTACCTTTATAACCTGCATTATTTATGCAAGCATATATTAACCAGCAAAGTAAAAGTTTTTATAATACATTGTTATTTGGCGCCGCCAGTGATGTTGAAAAAATGGTCTGATTCAAAATCAAAGGAAAGTGTCTAATTTATCTATTGTCTTTAGATGTTTCCTGTTTAGAGGTCAACTGCAACATGCATACATGTATTGACATACACAGGTTCTTGGCTGCTGAAACTACACTGCGGTTTGACTACGGCATTCATTCATTCACTGCATTTAGACCGCCCACCCCTTCCTCAAGTTCATTAATTGACTCTGTAGCTGTTAAGTGCTTTTGGATATGTATTTCTGGTCTTTGTGTACGATATCAAACCCCCCGATGTGTCATGTCTCCTCCCTGATCCAGGCCCCGCCAGAGGCCCTGGCCCGGAGTGTGTTGGCTGAAGTCCCCGCTCAGTTGGTGGGCTTTTTCACCTCCATGGGCCTGAACCCACCCACCAACAACAGCAGGAGCACCAACCCCACTCCGGCTCCCGTGGGGACGGTCTAATTGTGCATGATGAGGGAGGGTTTCAGGGGGAACTCGCCACTAGTCAATGAACAGCACCTTAAGAAGTGCCGTACCTACCGCAAGGTCCCTAAGCCAGAACGTCCCCTCAGCCAAGAGCTTGGCTCTAGAAGGGTATCCGTACACATGTAACGTAGCTCGTTCTGCAAGCCTCCTGTGCCAAATATCGCTTATGTTGCCTGGCTCCCCTCTTACCTGTGCACCAGTGAAAGTGACCAAGCACACTATTACACTCCGCACTGATGGATATGTTTGCTTTAGCCAATCAACAAAGGGATTTTGCTCGCATGCAAGTTTTATTCATTGTTATCCCCTGTGTATATATAGCATTATGTATTCAACATTTATCTTTATCACACAGCACAATTTTCTATTTTTTTAATTATTTAGTTTTTAAGATTTTCTGTGTTCTGCGTCACAACTGTGCATTTATTATACACCTGTAGGTCCATATATTGTCTTATAGTATATACATGTGCAAGATTGGTCCATAGTCTATGGGCAGTTGTGCACAAAACATCTCATTTTACTATTACCAACGTATTGTTTAGTGTGTTTTTTTTTCCGTCAGATTCTTTAACATATTTTGTAATATTCTGAGGCTTTTATTGTTGCAGTGCCATTTCTTTGCGTTCTTTGACATGACTTGTATCTCAGGAATGTTTAGTTAATCGCAATCCAGGAGACTCATGACAGAGTATAATTTTCAAAGAAGGGAGTATCATTTCCAGAAAAGAGTAGCCTCAAAGCATCGTCAAATCCATTGCTGTCCAAAATTCACTATCCGCTCCTTAACCCTAATTCAACATCACGTGTATTTCATTGTTGATCATGCATTTACAAATGTAACTAATGTGTATCTCCTGCATTATCTTTCATCATTGACTGGATTATCATGTTATGAAATCACCCACCAGTTTATATTTAAATTGTAATCATTGATGTTGAAATAATGTAATATTATCACAGCAACACTTGCTTTTTTTTTTGTTCAAGTTTTAACTAAACTGGTCACAGTTTAGTGTGTGTGTGTGTGTGTGTGTGTGTGTGTGTGTGTGTGTGTGTGTGTGTGTGTGTGTGGTGTGTGTGTGGTGTGTGTGTGTGTGTGTGTGTGTGTGTGGTTGTGTGGTGTGTGTGTGTGTGTGTGTGTGTGTGTGTGTGTGTGTGTGTGTGTGTGAGACAGATGACAGTATTGGCTGCTCTCTCTCGTTTCCAAACGGGTGCTGACGCCTGTGCTGTCGCTTTCTCTCCTCAGGCGGAGTTTGATGATCTATGTTTTATAAATTAAGCAAGGTCTACTCAGAAACTAAACTTGTAATCTGAATAGACGTCGAGTTGTATTGGTGGTTTTCTGAGTTTTCAACCCTTGTTATTTGCTGCTCCCTTCATGATTAGCTGCAAATCACTTATGTTAAAAGGTATAACGATGCACAGCTGCCTATTGTATTTGGATAGACAGTTGGCACACATACAAAATCTTAGTATAAAGCATTGTGTAGTATCCTTTCAAACAATAAACCTGCGTCAGGTTATAACTTTACTTTCCCCAATCGGCTTGCCGTAGAACTAGAAACCCTATGACAATTCAGGAAGTAGGCCTACTCCTTGGCGTTGGCCAACGATTGTTTAGGCCTTGAGCAAAAGGTTGTGGGCGTTTCTCCCGAATACCATCGACATTAAAACGACTCATCTCTTGTCGAAGACAGGAACACACTGATTGTGGTAAATAGATTATATGCCGTTGAAAGATTAATCCATGGCTTTAAATCTTATTAAGTTTGTTTTATGTTTTTTGGATTGTTTAAAGTGTGGAAGTGTGTCGCAGTTTGAATACATGACAAATAACGTTAGATCAAAATATAACTTCTTCACATGTGAAATACTAAAGTAATATATTCAAAACAATTACTGAGGCTTGCTACCTTTGGGACTTAGGCTGGAGTGAGACTTTTTTTTTTAAACTTTTTTCAATGTGTATTTTAATGTGTGCAAAGTGACAATAATGAAATCCTCACATAAAATTTTAAAAAGATGGGCTATTGCATGACAAACGTGAGCGTGAGATTGATGCTGAAAGCGGTGTGGTCACCGCCAGATGCGTTTGCAACCTTGTTTTACTTTACAATGTTGCAAATTTAAATGTCCAGAACTCAGACTCTATATACGTTTGTCACAAGGTCTATGTAAATGGTGGTATTAAGGACAACTTCGCACTGTTCACTTGTATGTGTTTTTTCTTGTGTTCCTCTCCTCTTTCATGTTTGACCGACAGGGCATTTTGTGTAATTCATTCCGGACATAATGGATAACACAACAAGTTCGGTGTTTTCATTATTCTTTCACATTTCTTTCTATGTACCAGACACAATGGCATCCTCAACCCCTTTGACCGAGGCCAACACCACCTTCACCCTGGCGTTGTTCAAAAAGATCACGGAGGAAAACAAGTCTGGCAATGTCTTCTACTCTCCCCTCAGCATCTCTCGTTGGCCCTTGGCCATGGTGCTGCTGGGTGCACGGGGGAACACCTCCACACAGATGTCAGAGGTACACGCACGCACGCACACGCGCACATATCGTATAATATGTTGAAAGTATGTAGGCCTATTATAATTATTTTGTATACACCATTCGAAGTGGATGCATTCTGAAAATGATGTTGAGTTCACATCTAACCAATTAGACAGTAAATGTATGGGTTTATATCCAATAGGTTAAGCGTAATTAAGTTGGTAAAGCATATATCAGCAACATTCTTGTTGATATTATGTAGCCATGGCCGGCGATCGGCATAGACGAGCTATAGAGGGTTTTCACGGCGCGTCATCAATCCCGGCAGTCGCCATGTTGGAGATACTCGGCAAGGTAAAATAAACCGCACGCCAAGGTAAATAAAACCGCACGCCAAAAGGTAAATAAAGCGCACGCCGCAGTAGATCCCGAATATCTTCGTGGAAAATGGTAAATTATTGCCGTGGTTTTTGGCCTGTACCAATCGGTCAGACCGCGAAACACAATTTGGAGTATTACAGACTGCCAAAAGTTATAAACTAATCAAGGAGAACAATGCCAAAAGTTGTCAGAGGAAAGGAGGCGCTTGTGGTTAGCAAAGCTGAACCAGGATCTACGTGGCAAAAATCTGGACAACGTCCGAATTTGTGTTCGGCCCATTTCTTGTCAGGTAAGTGACATGTTTTTATGTTGCATTATTGACTTAATATCTGATTAGGATCATATTTAATAGCCTGCTACAGTAGCAAACACCAGTTCTTAAAATGTAGAGCTACAATGTGTGCTGTTATTTCTCATTGTATTCCAGGTAAAAGGTCTGACCTTTATCAAAGGATGACCGACCCAGATTGTGGTGCCATCTGTCGGAATGACAGGTCAGCAAAGGTCTCCTGAAAAAGCTGGGACATCATCACGCTACAAGCCGTCGTGGGAATAGAACCCAGCAGAGACTGAGAGAAGCTGCTGCTGATGCTGCTGCTGGTGCTGGAGTTGCTGCAGAGACTGATGATTCTGAGACTGATGACCCTACTACAAAGTGTTATATCAGCAGCAATTTGTGCAGCACAGAGACTCAAAGTGATTGACTGGTGATTTAATTGAGGCTATGACCAGCGAACTTCAAAATCTTAGAACTGAAAACATCCAGTTGTGCTCTGATGTTGCACATTTGTCCCACTACCTATGACCAAAGTGCATTTGTTGATAATGATGAAAAGGTTTTATTTTTCACTGGCCTACCTACATACCAGATACTGTTGGTACTCTTCACATTCCTTAGTCCCCACCTCCCTGTGAAGAAGTCACTTGATAAGTTTTAAGCAGTTTGATGCTGACACTGATGCCGCCTTAGGCTAATGTTTCCACGACCTTCCTGTCATATGCATTTAACATATCAATAGCCACTGCTTCTAGAATAGTCACTGATGTCATTGATGTCATGTTTATTCGTATGAAACCACTTATCATATGGCCAGAAAGAGAAGCATTTACAAAAAACTATGCCAATGCAATTCAGGAAACATTTTGGGAAAAAATGTGCTGTTATTATTGACTGTTTTGAGGTTTTTAATAGAACGTCCGTCTAAACCTTATAGCCAGAGCAGAAACATGGTCTTCCTACAAGCACCATAACACAGTTAAATTCTTGATTGCGTTATACACCACAGGGCACAGTGTCCTTACATTTCAAATGCATGGGGAGGAAGAGTCAGTGACAAATACCTAACTGAAAACTGTGGCTTTTTGGACAACATAGTTCCAAACTTTTGTACGCTTTAAGGTCTTCCGCTGTGTATGGGCTTGGCGAGAAAACCAGGTAGTTGACGATGTCAGGATAACAAACAGACTGAAGACTCTCCGGAGGCCTGTTTCAGGTAGCTGGTTTTGAGGCAACCCCGAGTTTGTTCACTCTGAGTTAGTGGAAACTCTGGGTTTTCCGTTTCAGGTAGCAGGTTCAGCGCAACCGAGAGTTAGTTGCTGCGGCAACATACGCTAACCGTCCGTGGGTCTAACCTGCTGCGTATGTAGGTTAGACCTACTTTGAGTTTGTTGTCTATGAGGCTGAAGGCAGCTCTCTCCGACAGAAGGAAGTGTTAGAAAATGGCATGTTCCTTTCTTTCTACGAGAGCCCGTGGACGGAGAAGGCTGCGATCCTCAGAAGGAATCTCCGTGAGGAAACGATTATTAAGAATCCCGGTTGGATATACTTATTTTCCTGACAATTTTCTTCACGAGCGCTATCGTTTTTCAGCGCGATCTATCATTTATTTAGACCACCTTCTCAGCCCCCATGTTAACTGTCAAACGCACCGGGGGCATGTTTTAAGTTCGCACTCGCTTTGCCCGTGGTTTAGTTAAGCCTAGATTTGAAGGATTTATAATCCATATTTGTTCAGAAATGATTAATATTTCACCTGTATCGTATAAAGAGTTCGACAGGTCATGTTTTAGGTGACAGAGGGTACCCCTGCCAGCCTTGCCTCTCTGACCCCGTTATGCCGATCCCCGTGCCAGGACCCACAGCAGCCTACACTGGCGCATATGAGGACGAGAGCCAGGGTCCGAAAACACGTTCGGGATCCTGAAGGCAAGATTCCATCAGTGCCTCCAAATGCTGCGAGTCACACCAGAAAGGGCATGTGACATAATAATTTGCATGTGTGGGTTTTCACATAACATCGCGATTTTGAGAGGGAAAAATTGCCGCACCTACAGTTGCAGATGGAGCAGCACATCAACCCAAACCAAGATCCACAGGACGGAAGGGTGGTTCGAGAAAAAGACTGCCAAAATCAATTTTGTTTGAGGTTTTCTATGTAGCTTAAATGTATTTTATTATTTCCGAAATGTGTTTTTGGGCATTCCTGTAGCCTATGTAAACTCGTGTGACAGACCCAGCCATCTTGGTAGGGGGTGACAGTTCAATAAAATAACTTGTCCCACTAAAAGCCCGTGTTTCTAATTAAGACAATCTACTTTTTATGAGGATTTCTTTATTTCCGCTGAAAGCACAAAAAAAGTCATTCATATTGGGGTATGTTTTTGGAGCAGGAAACAGTATTCCCAGCTCCTCACCCACCTTTAACTTGTGTTCCAAAAATTTGGATCTCCAAAGCATCCTTTTTCATCTTTTGCCTAATGTGACTGGTCCATTTCCAAGTCTGCTTTGTTTATTTATTTTCTCCAGATAGATTTTATAGAGCTCTTTGACTGGAAGCTATAGGAATGCAAAAGATGACATTGGATTTCACAGTGGAGCGTTTCATTATAATTCCAGCGAGAATCTTACAAGAGTTAAGCTGTGATTTAGAAGAGGGCTGGCCTCTCATTGAATTTGATTTCATATTAAACTTTCCTCTCATTTTTATTTTACTATTTTATTTTGCTCACGCATTGACTTGTTTCAGCAAATTTCCTCTCGCTCGCGCTCTCGCTGCCGCGGCGGCATTGCTTTCTTTGGTTAAAATTGGTAACTGCTCGGCATATGCGTGCATTAGAATTTCTTATTTCCGTGGGGGAAAAGTAAGCGGAATCTACGGTTTGGTCCATGTTGTGATCATGTTAATCAGAGATCCATTGATGATGGCTTCTTTAAAGTCAACAGGCACGCCCCCCAACCCAGCGTGAACACACTCAGAGTTGATAGAACCAACGCTGATCCACCTGTTCTGAAACCGAAAACCCAAGAGTTGCTTTTTGAACCCTGAACTCTGAGTCAACCAACTCAGAGCGCAGGATTAAACTCAGAGTTTGTTAAACCAGCTACCTGAAACAGGCCTCGGGTCGTCATTGATCCAAGACGAGGGAGCCAACTCATAGGGATCTGCACCACCAATCAAATCTAACTTCCTCAAATATCGTGCTTTTTCGCCCGGTCCAAGTCCTTCCCTGTATGCCTTTGCATCTATAACGCCTTTTGACGAGCTTTTCTTGGGTTTATGACCTTTATCCATCGCAGCGTTTTCGTTTATCCAGCGCAGAGTTTACATGCATTACAGCGCAGTGTTTACATCGAGTGCCTCCAACATGGCCGCGCATCCGGGTTACTGCCCAAGACGTGACGTCGGTGAAAACCCTAAATGTGTTGGGGGCGCCCTCTGTTATTTTATTAGGCTACATTTAATGAAACAAGCGAAAACATAAAACATATTTATTAAACATGTTTGTTAAGATATGTCCTCAGTTGTATGTGATGTGGTTTTACATTGATATGTACTGATTTGTGCCGCGAGCGACGTCGCGCCGTCCAGCGATGTCGCTCAACCCTGAATTTATCGCTCGCGTTGTCTCTATCTGGACGACATTTCGCGGCGGTGTCCCGCCCCTAAACACTTCTTATTGGTTGATAAGTACACGCTGCTTCCAGTATATATATATATATATATATATATATATATATATATATATATATATATATATATATATATATATATATATATATATATATATATATATATATATATATATATCAAATAAAATAAAATAAAAACTCACCTCATTCCGTCCACAAGATGTCAAACGGCAACCACGAAATGACAAGAATCCAAAAATAGCGCCAGTAATGTGTTTACATCCCTCGATGATTAGATTGGTTTGGATTCCTAACCAATAAAATACACTCGCGACAAAATCGTCACGCTGCATATCAGGACACCCTCGCGCGAGTTTTCGTCGACGTTTCGCTCGCTCGCTGTATGTCAGGACGAGGTGTAATGGTCACTTTGCCTGAGTAGGCCTACTGAGTAAATGCTAACAAAAAATTATCGCTCCGTTCTTTGGTGCGTAACTCTTCAGATTCTGTATAAAATATAAATAGTACAAAATCAAATCAACCACAAAATCTAAAGTGCAGTTTGCAAAAATAAAAATACACTTGAAACTTCAGTGCATAAATGTACAAATAACAACAAAACAAAAAATCAATTGCCATCAACAGAGGTATAATGTGCAAAACATGCACCAAATGCTGAAAACTTCAATTGAAATGCTGCCTGAAAATGCTGCCCGTCAGAGGCAGAACATAGCTATCCAGCTGGCTTGGCATGCACCAAGTATCACAGTGTTCAGATTCTTGCAAGAAACACAAGCCTATTCACTGAAGCAGGCTTCAGTGCTGACCTATGGCAGGTCACAATGTTGCCTCCTGAACAGCCTTTCAGAGGCTGCACTGGTGGCTTGGATGCACAGGTTCTTTTTTGCCAAACGGCTGACCTGTGGAAAGTTAACCTTGTGCAACCTTCCACCATGTGAGGGGATCACTCTCACTATCTGCTGGTGGACAGTGTAGGTAGCTGTTCAGCTCAGCCTGAATGATCTCTCTTGACAGACCCCCGACTCCTCCTGGCTTGTCAGTTGCTGCTGCTCTCTTGAAAAAGCTTCCAAGAGTCTTCTTTGGTCGCTTTGCGTCACTTGGGCCTGGGGTGTCTTCAGCTGATCCTGAAGCTTGTGGTCGTGTTTTAGACTCTGGCTGGAACGATTCCATCTCGCGAACTGCTCTGGCTTTGATTTCCTGGATCTCTTCTGGGACCATGTGCCGATTGTGGAACCGTGGGTCAAGCATGGTTGCCAGATTTATTAGCTCCACAACCGCAGGGTCTTCTTCATACTTGCTGTTCAAGTACTCCAGTATTGAGCTCTTTATGGACTTTGTGAGGTCTACGTCAGTCTCCTTCGCGAGTAGGATGTCACTGTTGAAGAGCTGAAGGACAGGCTTCATGCATGAGACAGTAACATAGTCCTCAGCAGACAGAGCATCAGTGAACTCGACCAGAGGACCCAGGGCCTTGCTCACAGAATCGAGGACCTGTAGATCTTGCCAGTGGGACCAGGTGCCTTGTGGCATTGTCAGCAGCCAAACCTGTGGTGATGGCGCTTTTTCTTGTTCCAACACCCGCTGGATCATTTTTTGCCTTGACCCCCATCTCGTGGGGTGATTCTGTGATGAGCTGGCGTTGAGCAATGCCCTCCTTTTTTTGAGCCTCTAGCAGTTGCCCTGCCTCTTCCAAACGGGAGAAAAGAACTCACTAGCTTTTTGCAAACCCCACTTGCTCTGTCAATCCTGCATCCTTCATAACTTCTCTCTGCAGAGCGGAGATAAAGAGAGAGGGACAGTTTGAAATCAAATTTTTAACATTAACATGATCTAGCACACAAATAAAAATATAATTATTTATAACATTTTCATATTTATCTTTTAAACGTTTTCAGTATCTATGTAATCTTACATTTTTTTTAGCGCTAGCCATAATACAGTCATGGACCTCCTAGTGAGAATAAACATTAGTGTTATGATGTCAAGGGTTGGTTATGGTTAAATTCCGTTTATAGTCCTTAGTGTTGGCTAGGCCATGCTTATTTTAATATCACATAATCTGTAATATTCCCAGGAATTTCCTCATGATATGTAACGGCTACGGTACAGCTGTGATATTTGTTATACATCGTTGTAAAGTAATTAGCATGAACATATGTAATATGTAAAAAAATATGTTACATGCATAGTAAATCAGTTGTTTTTTGCTTACGTTAACGTCTAAACATCTAATATTTAATTGTGGGAATGAAGGAAAGGAAATTCTTACCGATGCAATGTTTTGAAGACCGAGGCCCAAAGCAGGATAGGTTCCTCGTCCAGTTCATTCAGTCTGAGAGGCCTTTGACCAAATCGTTTTGCCCACTTTTATCCGTGGTTCATTGCACACCAGTTTCTCTTCGGTTGGAGATGATGCCATGACTGGAGAAACTCCCCTCAAAACCCAGTCGCTATATTTCCTTGTG